>JAZHYW010021277.1:0-14556 GCA_037355805.1 Ixodes ricinus
CCCAGTGTTGCTGTTTGTGTTGTGTTTGTAATTTGTATTTGTTTATTTAGTGTTCCCAATAATAGCTAAAGCCTTCTCATTGGTGCAATTGTTAGTAGCAACACACAAACGAACGGCGAGAGTGGTGACAAGCGCCACTCTCGTCCTTCGCCACCATGCCCATTGGTTTTCAGAGACGTTTCCAGTATTGGTCTCTATGGTATTTTGTCATATATCGCACATGGACACAACCAGGGCACTGTTCCTACAATTCAACACTCACAAGACTTCCGTGAATACACCCTGTAGCTGGTCGCACTTTCAGAGTCATTTTAACGTTGCAAAAAAGAAACAATAACATTGGCATATATGTCGTGCCGAATACTGTGTCACACCTGTTCCGAACTCTGATCCCCACTATCTGCGGACTTTTTGCATGGATTCTTGCACATCTCCCCCTCACATATGTCCGAAAACATTTTACTGGGTCTATCAAGCCGAGTAGTCAAGAAGCTATGGTCTGTAAACTTTCCAGAACACTCCTGAGTGCGAAGCTTTGCGGCAGATATTTATGAGAAATATTCTGTGCTATTTCCTAACCACGAATACTTGACTGCAGGAGCATGGTATGCATTCGACGTACTCTCTCTGACAAGCTACAGCCTCATAAATGTCATGGCCACGACCGTTACTATACCAATTAAGTTTTTGGCTGATGCTGTCATAGAAGCTGTGTATGGGCTGGACTAAACTGCAGTCAGCCTTGTGTTATGGGGCACTGCTCTCCCTGTATACCACAGGGGCAGCAGTGCAGCCTCATTGCTCCAAGCAGGTGGGTGGTTGATTGAATCGGTATATACTTGCCACCCCATTCTCAGCTTTTAGTGTAGCACCGCGCAATCGTGTGGCAGTGCTGCACATTGTTCTGATGCATGTCTTATATTTTTTATATTTTTCACAGAACAAGTGGCAGCAGCACTCAGCTCCTATGATGCAGAGCGTGTGCCACACAGGTGCAGCTTTAGGTGGTGCAGCTGCAATACCTGCAACCTTAGATGGAGCAGCTGTTGCAGTCGGACCTGCATCCGCTGAGGCAGCTGCTAAAGCACCCGCTGAGGTGGATCCATATCAGCTCCTGAAGTTCCTAGTACGTGATGTGGTAAGTTGATTTGGTAATTTTTTGCTTTATAGGAGATACCTCGGGATAGAAAGCATTTCGTAATGCTTGCACAGTGTCTTCACGATGAAAATGCCTTGACAATTTGTCATTGATCATGTAGATCTCGATAAATGTTCCTCCATGAGATCTCTCTTTCAGCACTGCCGCCACAAATTATTGCTTTTTGGTGTTGCATCACTTCACCAGCAGCGGTGTAAGAACCAAGTTTATAATGTCTTGAAAAACATATCTGAGGCGACATCTCTTTGTAGAAAGTTTAGGCCTGAGTTTCTAACATTCTGGTCAACATTATGAGTGCATAGGGCAGAAAGACTTAAAGCATCATATTCCTCATTAATTACCTTCGGCCCATACAATAATCCCTTTTCAGAGAGTATGTGCATGTCCAAGGCCGCCGTTTCTTAAACGCGGATCCCGAGTACGCGTTGGAAACAAGCGCCGCGTCAGTGATTGGCGTGGATAGACGTGAGTGCAACGTCAGCATTCCATGTGGACTTCGATCCTATCACAGCTTTCGCGTCCAAGAAATGGCGACCGTCAATGTTGCTTGCTTAGGTTTTGAAAATGGTCTATTCTTCATATGTTCACCAGGTACATGGGAATGAAACTCCAGCAATCTTGGAGCATAAAGTGGCTTCTTTTCTTTTAAGACGTTAATTTTATAGTCCCCGCCACGCTCGAGGTTGCATAATAGCCCCGCACACAGGTAAAAAGTGGCACGCATTGCACCGTCAACCAGAAATCAGGGACGCATCTTCTGCAACAATGTGACGTGTTGGGCTAGCTGGTTTGGAGGTGAACATCTTGGGAAGAGCCAGTGGCAAGAAACTTGACAAGAGCAAAGGAACAAACACGACAGGACGGCGCCGTCCTGTCGTGTTTGTTCCTTTACTCTTGTCCAAGTTTTTGCCGCCGTTTCTTCCCAAGACGCATCTCCTCATGTTCTCTATCCATTACGCCGACCGAAAAGTTCAGGGGCGGGGTGGGAGAGGAGGTGGTTATTGAACACCATCTAAGGAGCTGGGCTAAAAGGCAAAGAGGGCTGGAAAGGGAAGAGCGAAATCACAAGGCGTACGGTTAGCGTGTGGAGCGCACTCTCACGTTTTTTCTGGAGCCGGCCAAATCAATCTTCGCCAGCAGCCGACGCTACAAGAGGGCTTGCCACCCAGTACCCCTTGCAGTTTGACAGCGGCAGAATCAGGGGACGTAACAAAGAGCTTGATAGCTCTTTTGTTACGTCCCCGAGCAGCGTAGTACGGTTGTATGGGCGCTTCCGAGGACGTTTGGATATAATTCAATTAAAAAAGGGGTTAAACTAACGAAAGCTTACCACATTCAATATGCACGAAGCAGCATTTCATGAAAAGATGATTTCACCACGAAATACATCGGTTTCGCCTCCTCGTTTAATTTTTTTATAGATGCATTTCCATGACGGTTGATGTCAAGGTGAAGTGGAAAGAATGGGGTGACAACAAAGTGAACCAGGATATGAGGCCAAGCGTTTCTGTGAAGAACCTGGCCATTGCTTTGTGGGGGTCCAGTGTCCTTCTGCAGAGGACTGTGACTGAAGTGGAGTCGAATGTCAGTCTTAAAAAGGACAGCAGGCTGCCTCTGACACCCAAGAAAGTGGCATTCCTAAGAGGCGAGTGCAAATTATCTCACGTAAACGTAACCTAAGCAGTTATTTAAAAAATCTTCTCAATCAGGGCGTTATCTTAGCAGCTAGTTGGTATCATACTGGAGTTCACAATGTTGCGGTGGTCTTTGGATGGGCCGCACAAAACTGACGGGATCGAGCACACAGGTGTAACATTATGGCGGAAAGCTTTCAGTAAAAGTATGGGAAGATTAAGTAACCTAAGTAAAACACAAAAGCTATATTTTTTATTCTTTATTTGCAAACACCAGATTTTTTTTCGTTGGCTTTTATTTTGGGTATATAGAAGTAAGCAATGCGTAGGGCATTTTCCTTTTTATTCCAATCATTTGCAGTTGCAATACAAGCCACACTGGCCCTGAATAGTATCTGATGTCTTCACCAAAAAATAAAAGGCTCTTGAAATTTTCTTTTCAAGAAGAGATTGTTGCAATTGGCAACAATTCTCTTCTTTCTTCTTTTTTGACTCAAGGGGTTTATGTCCTGATCTTTGAAATGCTGAAGCCACCGCTTTCAGGCATGCCCTTGTAATAACTCATAGCGCAATATGCCCATTTATCTGGTCACTTGGATGTGCGAATGAAGCAATGTGAACTTCCTGTAGGTATTGTGTAAAATTGCAGTAGCTCTAAGTACTTGTCATGCAGTGGCAAACAAAAGCAGGGTTATATTATGTGATATTAGTACTCTCAATCACTGGTAGGATGTTGGAACACTTTTAATCACTTTCTCTAAACTGAATTCAGCATCAGCATTGTACTTTTTAATGCGAATGGCATTCTTTTGGCTACTTCACGCACTTTTCGTCTATGTATCTATCTGGCTATCTAACCTCTTACGCCGCGGGTCGATAAATAAATAAAAAAGACCGGCGCCGGCTGGGATTCGAACCGTTGACCCTTTGATCAGCAGGCAGACGCGCTAACCACAGAGCTATGAAGGCAGTCATTCAACGCACTCTAAACGGTTGTTTATATCTTTACCATAGGACGCGCTTTACAGCGCTGTCACAGCTACCGGTGCGCGCGCGTTCCACGCACGAGGGCTCATTCCGCTCCCGTGCGACTGAGCACGGCCGCTAGCTCACCCTCTCCCGCGCTCGGGAGAGGGTGATGTAGCGGCCAGTGCTCAGCCTCACGAGAGCGGAATGAGCCCTCGTGCATAGAACGCGCGCGCACCGGTAGCTGTAGGACAGCGCTGTAAAGCGCGTCCTATAGGGTAAAGATATAAACAACCATTTAGAGTACCGTTGGTTGAGACTAGCTGAGACGCCAGAAAGTCTGGTCGGTACCATTTTGAGTGTTTGTGCGTATGGCGCGTGCTTTGCTCGCCTTCCTAAGTGACACAAACGCACGTGCTGGGCTGCGGAGATCGTGCGTAGGGCTGTGAAAGTGTCAACAAATTTAGAATCGCCTCAAGAGTGGGCTGGCGTATCTAGAGTGTGCCGGCCACCTGACTAACGCGCATAACTCCGCACAGTTTGATGCTATTCATACTAACGTAGATAATCATTCCCAAAGGATGGGTTCTGCTGATTATTTTTTGCGGTTGGATCTGGCTTGCTCAAACATTAGATAGAAGAGGGGCACCATATGTCGGGTCTCAAACACGCGGCCCACTTGGCATTTGCTTGCGGCCCGCAGAGTCAGGCAAAGTGTAAGATGATTTTCTCGTGCGGTGGCTTTCCCCAATGATTCAGGGGAAAGCCAGCTTGCAGAGCTAACTGGCGCTCTTGGCAGTTCGATCTATCGGGAGACGCTGTAATTTTCGTTCAATGTAACAGCATCTTTTGCTATGCATTTTATTGCGCTACTAGTCTCTTCACAAAGAGTTTGATACAATGGATAGTTCTATATAATCGGGTTTGACATTATAGAGAATGTACAATTTTAATTCGAACATGATTTTTAAAAAAGGGGGTGAGAGTTACGTGGATGCCTTTTTCACGTGTTTTCGTGGGGCTCGGCGGACATAGATAAGGGGATAACCATCACAATATGTTGACTAATTAACCAAGATTTGTGAATGAACTTTTAATATGGATTTTATAGGGCATGTCGCAATTGCAATTTTTAAGTGCGTCATTATTAAAGGCTATTCCAAATGAAACTATTCATGAAAGTAATGTGGCATGTGATCTAAATGAACATTTGTTTAAGCCTTATCTCTACAAGCTGTGCTCCTTTAAATATTTCGTCATTGCATATTCTTCAGAATGCCTAGTGATGAAGCTCCGTGACCAAAAATATCATGTGGATGTCGTTGCTGTAATGTCAACGACAGCAAAAGAGAACGACATACTGTGAGAACAAATAAACGACCGGCGAATGCAAGAGAAATGAAGAGCCAAGCAGTAAATAAAGATAGAACAGAACCAGCCGGTTCTTGGCAATGGTCTGCAGTGAAATACGGTGTCAAGTATGCATTCCCCCACAAGTTCCCACACAGATTGCCCACAGCATGGGGTTATGAAACCCTATGGGTTACCCACACGGCTCCCACAGGACTTTGGTCCTACACAGCTCCTATAGGATCTCTGCAGGACCCACACAGCTCCCGTAGACCCACACGGACTGTGCGGGGACCCATAGGGACCTGAACACCCACAGAATTTTTGTGGGCCCCACATGGTTTCATAACCCCATGGGTCTGCGGGTTTTTGGAGCGGGGATGTCTCTTTATCAGCATTGCAGAAGCGAAAAGCAGAAGGTCAGATGGTCGCGATCTGCCCTCAGCCTCGCCACAGCGCACACTTAGCTGAGATAAGTTGGTGACCGTAAATGATAACAAGGAATCAAGACCTCACTACCTAATAAAGCCAAGAAAGGATGACCCACGCGGGTTGCTTCCTCCTTTTACTTATACTTTCCACGACCAATCGGAACAAAGGAGAGCCGTTTAAACGGGAAGTTCTGGTTAACATCCATGAACGCATGATTTTTCCCGGTCCTAATACATAACAGATTGGCTCTAAAAGAAAGCCAATATAACATCTGCACGGAACTATAGGAAAAGTGGCCGACGCGGTTTATCAACAGGGCAGAACGCGACTTCCCGAAAATTAAAGGTTGCATCGTGGCACCGCCCATACAGACAGCAATTACACTGAATTAGGACGCCAACTTGTAATCTAGTTCTAAAAATACAGTCCGTAGGTGATGCCAAAAGACGACAAAAGTGCTTTACGTAATATCCTTGTTTTTTTTAGAGCTTTTGACGTTGACGTAACTATTTTCAGGAATCTGTCTGGTGCTCGCAAATAAATTTTTCCGAAATTTCATCTTTAAGTACGATGGTTGTTAACTCATTTTTAAATATACGGTAAAACTATGGATTCCTTGTAATTCTTCGCATCATTAAAAAAACGAAAAATAATGTAAGCGGGATTTCCTTGATGCAGAATTGCATTTCTGCGAAAATGTATGTGGAGCGTAAGTTCGTATGCATCTTGCGCAGGGGCGTTTTGGTGACGCCAGAAAGGCGAGATTTGATTGGCTCCCATTGGAAGGATAGTTGGTGGACCTGAATGCTAGATGCCCTGAGGTTTCCCCTATCGTTCCACACGAGGCAATCACAGCTCGGCATTGTTCTGACGTCACCGCAACACCCCTGCGCAAGAAGCAGAAGAACTTGCTCTCCGCACACTCCGTGTTGCTCAAAGTCCAACCGCAATCGATCCTGGTATCTTATGAAGGAAACCAAGCAGCATCAAGGGTGCATCGTCGTAGAACTCGTCCTTTTTGTGCGTTTACCAGCCCTGGCCAAACTAAACACGCGCAGTAAATGCTAGATGATTCGGCGCTTTTCTTCTGCCTTATTTGTCGAGCCGATAGTATCAATTGCGCACATGCCGTGGGACGGCATGATCTACTTCGAAAGCCCTTGATTGGCTCCCATTCGCTGCCGTCCAACGTATTGTGGAACTCAACCTGTGGAAAGATACGTCACGACTTGTGCTCAGTACGATTGTACAAGGTGCCAGAGTTGGCCAGCTACCGAAAGAGTTTTTAACAACAGCTTGATTGGCCACATCACCTCAATTTAGGGTTGCAATTATTCACTCATCGGTACTTCGAGCCTCGAGCTGTCTGAGCGAGGGGAATGCTACGATTTCCATGAGCCGAGGCAACCGACATAATATATTATGCCCGGCATGAACTGACGTAGCTGGCGTCGTAAAAGGATAAGCACGGGCTCGAGTTTAAATAAACCATATAACGATACACGGATCTCCGAAGCACAAATCGCGCAAAACGAAAAATACAACGCTAGAAATAGTGCGGGATTTATAGAAAGGTACAGTGTTTGTCACTGTTTCAACTTAAAAAAAACACAAGCAAACAATCTAATCAAGCATTCTTGATCAAAGTGCACTGTAAGCACTGATGTTCGATTTTACATTTTGGCTCTACAGTGAATTATATATTTAGTTACAGCGCATTTATACACACTTCCAGTTCAACAAAAGCTGCTTCTGATTATGCGTCTTGAATCAACGCATATGGCGAAAAATACTTTCGTTGGGTTTTTACACGTCGTAATCTATCTAGCGCAGAATACCTGTTTACACTTGTCCTTCATCCGCAAATGTTTTAAAATCAGATTGAGAGTTTGGCTTCCAGAGAGGCTAAGGCCATTTTGGTGATCTCGATATTTATTTCTAAAATAGTAACCGAACAATTTTAAAAGAAGCCCGCGCGTCTGCTTCCTCACACAGCACTCGGAGGGCCAATCACCGCCACTTTAACAGGGCAGCTCAGCGAATGACGATGCCGAAACATACGAGTATGTTTAGACCAAAAAACACAGTCTGACTTGTTATATCAAGCAATGCAAGCCTGACGTTTTGCATTGCGAAATGCCACAATTCCACAGCGCATTTTGGTCTAAATTTATCTTTCGGCATCGTCATTCGCCGAACTGCCTCGGTAAGTGGCGGTGATTGGCTCTCAAGTGTAGTGTGGGAAAGTAAGCCCACGGGATTTTTTTTAGAGTTGATGCGGATTTTTACTGAGCAAGAATGACCAAAAAGAGATGTATTATTGTAATAGTTCTTGTTTCAAAAAACAGGCACGGCATGACAATACTTTAATTCAAATTTTTGTTTAATTCTGCTAGCACAGAGCACGCCCTTCACAAAAGCTTGGCTGCCTCGTTGCACTCAACATAAAAGTAAATTTGGGAGTATTCTCCACAGAGCAAGACCTACCCTGTTTAATGTAGTTTTTTTTTCTTTAATATGGCGTATATATAACTGCAATAATACTTAAAAAATAAGCGAGGTGGTGATGATTCATGGTAATAAACACCGAGACTCAGGAAGTTGTGTTGTGTTCGTCCCCTTCTGTGTTCCTGAGTCTCGGGTTTTATTACCATAATATGGCGTGTTTCATCTTGTGTGAATAGTATTCTCGCAATTTTTTCTCACCTCATTTCATTTCATTTATATTTTTCCTCAAAGCGCTCGGAGGCATTACATGAGGGGGGAGAGACAAAAAGAGAGAGGTCGCTGCGAAAAAAACAGGAACACACTAACATTGAAAACAGCACGCGACAGATCACGCACACATACACAGCGTACTATATACACAACACCTACACACCAGAGAGCGTAAACCTAAACTGACTTAAATAACTCTTCACATGCACTCCTAAATTGTGCACAGTCTGAGATATCAACCACACTTTCAGGGAGGTCATTCCGTTCATGGAAAGCCAAGATCAAGGGCGATTCTGAATGATGCTTAGTGCGACATAAGAGTAGCATAATTTTATGGCGGTGATCATGCCGAGAAAAAGAATACTATGGGGCGGAAGCAAAAGTTGACTTCCAAAGTCAGCGTCGTAATAATACACGCGATGAAGCACTCAACGCAAGTCTGCTTTCTGCAAAGTAACCATATTAAAAACATTATGAACATACATGAACACTTCGGTCTAAAGTCTCCACTGTTTTTTTGTTTTTTGTTTTTTTGTCGTTTGGCGAATTGTTATTATGCTCAATACGTTCTTGAGACGCATTCGATGAGGTTTTGACCTCTCTGGTGAAAGCTTCAAGGGTGTGGGTATACGCTTGGTATTTGAACTGATATGAAAATGAATACTAATATAAGAATTCATTAATAGATTGGCTGATTGATTCACACACGCCCAAGGAAATCATTGCACATAAAAATATAGCGTTCAATTAAAGCGTCGTGCGTTCTACACAGCTACCGCGACCGTATTTACCCCAAGACACAATGATAATGAAGAATTTAAGCTTCGCTGTCATAACATATGCCTGAGTCTTCGGGAATATTTTATTACATGACACAGGGAGCGATACAATAGCCGCATACAGGGTGACAAAGATTTTATAGATTCTTTGGAGGGAAAATACCGCTTGACCAATTTCAACAGTATGCTCACGCCATTATTTAGAAAAAATGTTAGATTTCCTTTTAGCGAAACATAGAATTTTTTAAGACTATTGATTTTTCCAAAAGTTAATTTTTACCGTTTCATTGCAGACAATATATATCAAACCGGTCATTGCCGGTTTGATATATATTGTCAAACAGGCAATGTTGATTGTCAAACCAAATCAAAAAATCTTGATTTGGTTAAAAGTGCCTATTAACGCATAAACAGCCGTTTATTTTGCCTTGAGGTGGTTCAAGTGAAAATACAAAATATGGTTGGATTAAAAGAACAATAAATTGTCTTTAGAATCTGAAAGTTTAATCAAAGTAATTTTGTTTAAAGCAAGAAAACAATTTTTCAATTTGAACTCTCGCACCACAACCCGGCGTCGCTTCTTAACTCCTCTGATGCCGCCCGTCGATTAGGCATCGGGTTTCGAGTGTGAGGAGCCGCCCTCGGATACAAAGGGCAAAACGGGCCTGCTATGGGCACGCACTGGCGGCACCTCTCATTATCAACACAATGCCCGCCGTTTCTTCCCTTGCGGCTGAAAAGACGGACTGGGGGAAGCGGCAGTAAACTCTGTTCTTTCTTTGGACCTAATCGTGTCAGCTGTCGTCGCCGGTGACGCGCTGTGCGGCGAAGAGGCGTTAAGAAGCGACGCCCTTGTTGTGGTGCGATAGTTCAACTTCAAAAATTGTTCTTCTCGCTTTAAACAAAAACTACTTTGATAAAACTTTCAGACTCAAAGACAATCGGTTGTTTTTTAAACCCACCATATTTTGTATTTTTACTTGGAACACCTCAGGTTGAAATGAACGGCTGTTTTTATGCGTCGAAACACACTTTTGGCAACTTCAGGATTTTTGTTTTACTGCGAGATATATACTTGAGCGGTTTAAACATTTATTATAGATTATATACCTGCAGGGAAGCCGATAAAAAGTTCTATTAAGTCCCGGGAGCCCTTAGATATTTTTTTAATAAAATAACAAACCTAATAAAATAAAAAAAGTTGTTTAAAAAAGATTAAATTAGACAAAACTGTACAAACCCAAGCACATTGCAAGTAGAAAGGCGTGCAGATTTAAGGAAAAAATATTGTTGGGTGCTTCGTAAAAAAATTGATTTTTCCATAAATTATATAGTGATACCTAGTTTCACGCTATTCTTAAAAGCAAAACCGCGCTCACGCCATCGAAAATATTTTTCGATAAAAAGATTTTAGGGCAGGGCTACGGACAATGCGGCAAAAAGCCATAAATTTTGTTTTAGAAATCGAACGTGGTCGAGCGCAATGCCTATGACGTTTGTCATGGAATGACCCCGCTCCTTTTCGGCACATTTTGTTTATCACTGAATGTTTCGAAAACGATAGAAATGGACGCCCTCATCCGAACGCAGTGTCAAGTACGAGGTGTAGCAACTTTATTTCCGAAATGTGCGCAGCGTGATGCTCGGAGAGCCGATCTAACAAACCTTTGAATCCAGGTATGCCCAGTAATGCTTCAATTTGAGATTATCTGATACATTGACAAGATAACGAATTCGCTGCCCATCAGCACAGGACGTTGTAAGTGTTCGTGTCGGCGAAAAGTCCGTGACAGGAACCCGAGGCAGCGGGTAACATCGTGTTCTATTTAAACGAAGATAGAAATGTCAATAAAGTATTCACCTTAATTACAATGACTTAGGCTAAACATGTTGTAAAGAAATCGTGTACTTTTAGGGAAAAAGGAAAAAGGTGGCCATTCAACAAATATTTTTGCACGATGACGCAGAAATGCACAGCCGTCGACACCAAAAATCACACATATTACGCTCACAATTGAATACCATGCTTGCGACATCGTTTTAATCATAACTAAATAGATCAGCGATAATTATCTTCCGAAAAACAAGCGTCAACGCAAGCGAAAAGACACGTTTTTTCGCTTGCGTTGACCTGATTACTGGAGCTCTTTGCTAAAGAAGAAACCCGAACTCTAATATTTCATGTAGATAGTTCATTGTGACGGTGACCCTGCTAATATCAATTATGTGTTTTTTGAGGAATTGTCTAAGCCGTTAATACCTAAAAAACGAGCATCTACTAAATTCCCCAAACATACCCCTTCTAAATCTTCGGCGTTTAGGACAAGTACGAATATCCTGTAAGGATAAATATTTGCTGTAATTTATGAGTCACATCGTAACGCTAAAACGTCACTTAAAGATACATCATAAACCGGATCCTTAGATTGTTTTCCAAAATGTCACCATCGTCTCACAAAGTGAATATCTTCACAAGCGTAGTTTTCGAAAAGTCTCAGACCTCAGCCACTAAAGCAACGTTAATTAAACGTTGTTTTCACACGGCCATCCCTGAAAAAATCATTTGACACCTATATGCTAAACTAAAGTATAACATTCTAGAAATCGAATGCGTTATATTTAACTATTTTAGTTTTATTTAAGCAACTTTAAAAATCAAGCAAAAGTGTTGAAACTCAATAAGCAATTATAAATATATTTGTAAATACGATAAAATGAGACGCAGAATGGAGCAAGGACTCTTTCGCAACAAGTCGGGCCTAGGATCTAAGAATCAACCGTAACACAAAGTACAGAAAAGGTGTAGGTTTCTTAAGATAAACACAGTTTACATACGAACCGAATGTTTCGGCTGTATGTTCTGCAATTTCTGCATCGCAATAAAAACATACGGATACATCCACATTCATTTTCGTAAACATATGTACAATCTTCAACGATATAAAATATCGAACAAGCGTTGTCTCGTTAAACAAATATGTGTGCTATGTCGTGATAGCACACGCATCACTCAGAAACATATTCAAAAACATTTTCTTCTAGTATTAGGTACTGGTGCAGTAATATTGAATTTTGGTAACCGAAGCTGCGCGACGTTTGGCCTGCTCCGGCGTATTCACGTGAAGCAAATCTCTGCGTCTAATAAGTAGACATTCTAAATTCAATGGCGCTGCAACAAGACCACCCTTATCTACTACTCGTGTAATATAAGCAATCTAGCAAAATGTCCAGTGCTTGCCCATCTTCATGTGCCAACAGCTTTGGAGGCGGCAAAAAGACATAGCAGGTGTAAATGGGTCCCTTGTATCGTAGTAACAAAGAAAAATTTAAGGCTTGTAATAATCGGTAAAACATACAACAGGTTGACTGGTATAAAAAATGTACTTGGCAAGCATCTAACACACTTGAAATACACAATAAAAAACTCTCATATATTACCAATGACTGATAGCTAGGGCAGCAAACAATTAATACTGGACTGTGCCTCAGGAGTTCTATTATTGAAAATACCATCGTTGACAGAATTAAACCGACTACATCTCACATAAACAACTGGCAGAGATTAAGTTCTCTCGCCTCAAGAGCAACTGTTTGAAGTTTCTGATTCAGGTGTAGTGTGTGAAAACGCAATCAATTGTGTTTCACAATCTGCAAAGTCCAAATTCGCACTAAGCGTGCGGTGTGGTACATTGCTTTGCAGCTGACCTCTTAGAAACAGTATTGTGCACAATCAAGCTCAGCAATAACACCAGGCTACTGAAGGCTATTCTAGTGCCCAGTATGGAAAAACATGGTCGTATATTCGTCAGCGTCATTGGTTCCTCGCCAATCTCACGTCTTGATATTTGTTGCCGTTTCACGGATCGGTTGAATTCTGCCATCAACTTGTAACTTTCGAAGAAACCAGTCTCAAAGGCCTGAATCAAAAGCTTCCCAATGACCTTCCTGTACGGAGATGTCCACCTAATCATGGGACCTGTGATAAATTTGGGAAGGAATGATTCCAGTTCAATGTAGCCTCGCGTGACAAGCTGGTTTTTGAAAACGTCCATCGAGTTCAGGTCTCCTTTGAGAAAGAAAAAAATGTCCTTTCCATGTGGCCCAATCTCTATTCTACCGGACGACCTAGGCACTCGGCTGCCGGACTTACGCGGATGCCCCTTTCGATTTGAGGTTTCTCAGTGAAGTCTTCGGGAGAAGTGAAAAAACGACATTGAATCCCCAGGAAGTCGGACCCCGTTCAGTCGTAAACTCAATAACTTGTCCATCCAGGGGAATGTTCCACAGCAAGGATATGATTGCTTCTTTGAATCCGGTTGCAAGTACCGTCACAGCAAGAAACCATATTACTAGAATGATTCAAAGCAGTTGGTTATGAACGTTCTGCGCGTTCAGGTGGTGGCTGTGTTGCAGCAGCGAAGCCGCAGAGAGAGGAATCAAACTGTGAACATTTGACATGTTTCGCCAATAATTTGAGGTGATGAAGAAACTAGCCAGAACGCAAACAAAAAGGGGTCCAAAAGGGCAAGCCAGACGCCCGCGGTAAAGGGAAAGAGGAGCACCATTTCTCTCGGCAAAGGAACTCGGTCCTTCACGAAAAAGACAAAACCTACGCTCTCGTAGGAGCAGACAGCGTACAAGTTGGGAAAAAACGGTAGCCTATTTACAAACTTGGGCATGTACAAGAGCATGGTTGGATCTTTCAAGGTTTTCAGATACTCGTAAGTATTTTGTTTCTCGCGTAGTTATATATGTGGACGGCTTTGAATGAAGGGTTCCTGTGAACTATTGCCTTTTCCAGGGCCCCGATTTTGTGACTCCACGCAAAGGTTGGGATAGCGGCTCAACACAGTTATCTTGCTCTTCCAAAGAGGTTTGTCCTTGAAGAGCTCATGGGGCCCCACTTTCCGCCTGCAGTTGAAGCAGTTGGCCTTGTTATTTTCGGTCAGCCAGATTTTACGATTTCGACGATAAATAACGAATCTACCACTCCCTTGGTTGAATCGAAGTTCATCGAGTGGTGTGACCCTGGAGTTCCAGTCAAAATCAGTAGAAATCTTCAGGTCCGTGCAAGCAACGTACACGTATATCACGTAATTAGTAGAGAAAAAGTCGTATTTTAGTCTCCACTGCGTCGACTTGCAGACTGGATTGAGCACGACGTAGAGGTCATTTCCCACCGCTTGGCACTCCCAGGAGGCACAGGATGTTTGGGTTGTGCTCAGGATTCGACTGGAAACTGGGACTTCTTTGAGGAACCGGGTCAGGAGAAGTGCCTCGTCTCTTCTGAATTCTGGAGGTACAGCAAATGTCAAGAGCTCCCTCTTGGCGAACTTGCAGTGCGTAGTCCATGAACGGAGGAAACTGAACAATCTCTTTCGAATAAGGGCACTCATCATTGGCTGCCTTGTAGCCACAGTGGCTCACGAGGTACAGTGTAAAAACTAGTTTCTACAGTTGCATCTTCTCCTACGAAAGGCAAGCGTCTGTGAGAGAACTATCTTTCACTGATATTACG
>JAZHYW010021278.1:0-12989 GCA_037355805.1 Ixodes ricinus
CGTTTAATCTTAAACTGATTCAAAAGTCGTATTTGCTTGTAGCTAAGATCTGACTGGCCCGTTTTTCCACAGGAGAGAGACCTTTAGGATACTTCCGATGTATTCAAGAGTTCGAAAAGTTTAACCGAAGTGAAATAATTAAAATATCTGTAAATTTTGATTTTTAATGTAAAATTCATCCATTCATATATAGCATTTCAACATCTATCATGAGTTGTTCTTCTATCTCAAGGTAGGACGAGACAGGTCACAATAAAAACGTGATATATCTCAAAACTTTCGTTTATTGAGCGCCATACGACAATCATTTCACCAGGTACTAATTTTGAAAATCATTGTATCCAGGGGCCCCACGTTCCATTCAAGTTTTCAGGATATCCCCTGGGGTCCGTCGGCTTAGTTAGCGGAGCAATTGAGGACGAGGCGTAGCTCTGAAGTCGCTGCTTCAGGAAATCAACAAGCTGAAATTGGAACATACAACTATTTAGTTGAACCGCAATCTAGCTCTTAGTCACGAATAAGCAATAAGTTTTAGTTCGATTAACTAATTCAGGAGTAATAAGAGATATCTCTCCTTGGGGAATACTATTTCGCATTTTAGTTGTTGGGTATCTCAAAGAAAAGCTTCTTTTTTTGTTTCTTGAAGTTGTCATGCGACTAGCTTCTTGATACAAAGCCACAAAAAATATAACACAATCTTAGTCCTTGTTTTATCACTTCATGTCATCTGTTTAGTCATGGCCTGGCAACTTTCTATTTAACGCAGAAGAAAAATGTATAGTTCCATTTCGTCCAGAATACACAGCGCTACCAGTGCCCGATATGTGTGATGAACGCCTATAAATACGATTATGTGCTTTAAGTATGTATCAATAAATCCGGGGAAATAACCCCAAGCCGATTTGAGCGAAATGGGGTGAAAACCGAAGAAAGGCTTTCACAGAACTTCGCGCTATTTATTTGTATCACATGCACATCCAAAGAGCTCACCTTGGAACTTTAGTACAAAAACCCATGCTTCACGGAAATAAATCCTTATCATACGTTGCCCGGAACACCGCCCACTTAAATGTGCACCCGAGGCTGCGTCGCTCCTCGAAAACTACAACCGATACTTTCTAGGAAATACCTCTGACTTTATGCAAATGAAATGGCAGTGGAGCCGAACGCTTTTGCATAGTTAGAACGGCTGGAATCACGCAGACTCGGGGGTTGCTGCCGCCATCTATCTTTGAAATTCGAAGGGTTGCTGCCACCATCTACCGTCGTGCACAGCCTCCGCGAATGCGGAGAGAGCCGTTTCTGTTGTCTCGGGGAATCCGGTATCTCGGTGCGTCGGCAGCAGCCCCCTCCCCCGACGCAGATGGAAATATAGACATCCGGGACGGCGCAACACGCCTGCGTTCTTTCGATCGCAGTCTGTGCACGCCGCTAGGGGAGGATTTGGTGCTGTGGGCGCCCCATGAACTCGAAACGAAAGGATGTGTATCTATTTTTTCAGTAATGTATTTGTAGACACCTATTGTCACACTTCCATTCATCACTGCTACTCTACAACACAGCGCACGTGTCCCCGCCACAGGTAACAAGACGCGAATGTAAATCAATTGAAGAGACAGAAGCAGTTGGAAGCTTAGTTTCTATGTTAAGCTCTTTTTGAGGTTGACGTTTCTTGTGCCTAGCGGCCGTTGCAAATGTTTAAAAAAATATTTCACGTTACGACTAAATGATTAAGGCTTTTCGTTTCCTTTTGTTCTCAGTCACATGCGTTCCGTATCTGGTACGAGGGACATAACAAATATCACAGTGATGTCTCGACAATATGGACACCTCGCCCCCACCTACCCGAAAAACAACAAGACCAATGGTCTATAATGAGGGTTGAGTATCAAAACAAAAATGCATGTATTTTCCTAATTTGTCCCCGCAAATTGTGTCCATAATAACGGGGTCCATATAAACGAGACATGGCTGCAACCATCTCAACCTGGAATATGCGAAACAATATACGTGAGGCCAAGCTAGAATGTGCGAAGATCACGCATTTTTGTGAACAGATTTCATCGGCGTGGAGAGATCAAAACGATGTTCCAACGCATACCAGATTTGACGAAATTCTAAGAGCGTTGCGTTCGTGTAAAACACGTGTATAGACGAATTCCGCGCATCGAATATCCGAACGGCCACCAGTCGGCGCGCGCTCCGAGCCGCCATATCTGACCTCCAAATTTGATCGCGCGCCTGCTCTTCTAGCGTACAAGCCATTCTTTGCGGACGCTAACATGCGCTGGACAATTGCAAAGGGAAACGTAAACTGCGTCAAGCGGGCGAAACGCGCTCAGCGGTAATTTCAAAGAGTTTAGTGGCGACGTTGAGGTCAGGAACCATGCTGTGTGCACTTAGCACGCTTTACTAGCGCGAAGCGCCCACGAACAGTCCATAGGGTCTGTATTAAACTACGTTTTACTAATTAAACAAGGAACGGAGGTGACATTGGTTGCTTCGATACTTCATTGACTGTACCATGAAGCACATTTACTTTCATGGTATGGTGGCGTCAGTGGATTGCGAATGTTATGTTTCTTTTACGCACTTTACCCTGCATGTCGTCAGTTGGCGTGGGTTTTACCAACGAATGAAATAGTTTTCACCAGAAACTTTCAGGCAAGTTTTAGGAAGTGCATTCGCTTATTCTGATGCACTAAAGTCACTCACAGAATGAGGACAACATGGTGTCTTTTTCGAACGCCTCCAGACGCTCGTTTGATTCCGCCGGACGTTGGCTGCGAGTGCGCACTCACCAGACGCCGAGGTTTTATAGAAGCTCACACTGAAGGCGGAAAAAATGAAATGTCTCCATTTTTATCCTGCCAGTGGCTCTAATGGTTTTCACATTAGGGTAGCTAGCCTAACGAGATCATTGGTTTTCACGTATTGTGATCATCGGGTTTTACAATTGCTCATACGGCTTGTGAGCAAATATGAAATTTGAAGACCACGGATATGTGAACATTATTGCAACGCGAGAAGAGTGCTCGTCTGACTTAACAAGAAAAGCTTGATGACTCTGCTACATCCAGTCACATTTCAACGAAATGGTACGAATTTACACCAAGTTCGCTCCTAAAGTTTGTTTTACTTTATAAGAACGGAAACCGTAGGTCGCGCAAGCTTCGCTACATAGTCGTATCGTTACGGTGAGCTGATAGAAAGTTTAAAAACTAGTTTCAATAATACTTCTAATAACGAATTATTCGGGTCATAATCGTGTCTCGTAGACCTACTGCAAGTAACACCTTTTGGCGGGCTAGTTGGTTCATGATTTGTAAAAATAAATAAACTGCGCAAAGGACGAGGACAGATGTAGAAACGATTAAGACACACGGAGCGCAGACTTCCAACTGTTTATTTGGCGCAGACACAACAGTATATATAGCATCAGCAATCACTTTGCGGCGAAATAAGGTTTAAACATGACCATCCAAAAAGAAAATTCCTTGTCTGATAGTGAAACAGATTGCATGCTTATGCAGTCGTGACCTTTCTTTTTAATGAAGTAGGCTTCTACGAGTTTTCTTTCCGTTGCCTCATTTGCTCTTGCGAGAACACGTGTGCTTTGCAAATCAGGATGACAACCGCATTTCAAACAATGTACAGACAGATGTCCGCCTGAGTTGTTTTTTATCGACAGAAAGTGTTCACGTGCCCTCAGGTTGAAACAACGTCCAGTCTCGCCAATGTATACTCGCCCGCAAGAAAGCGGAATTTCATAGATAACACCGGATGCGCATTCCGTGTAGCGCGTGCTGTGCTCCTTTTTGCATTTGTTGATGTTCATTCTTGGCTTCATCATAGGGCACACTTTACTGAGTTTGCAGGGCGCTGAAAAGACGACCGTGAGACCATACCTGGCCGCCACCTTTTTCAGGTTATGGGACAGGCCGTGGTGGTACGGGATGACATGCACGCGCATTTTTTCTTTTCGCCTCTGCTCATTACTGCCAGTTTTCTGCTTCTGTAGCAAGCGCACACATACAGCAGAGACCAAGTGTTGGGGTACCCTGCGGCAGTAAGGCGGTCACACTGGTCGCGGAAACTGGACGCCATTTCGTGAACACATGATTTTTCTAATGCTGATGTACAGCTAGACATAATGATGGCTCTTTTAACAAGCTTTGAGTGAGCACTGTCATAGGGCAAAAGGCCCTTCTTGGTCCTAGGGTGGTATGACCAGCAGATGTGGTTGTCATTAAACGTTAATTTTAGATCTAAAAACTGGATGGAACCGTTAGCGGTCAATTCATGGGTAAAATTAAGGCCATTGGATGCTGATACGAAGATGGATAGAATGCTAGAAACAGCCTTGTGAATACAATCAGAACCTTCGATATCTAAAAGCACAAGGTAGTCATCGACGTATCTAAAAACGCGCACTACATGCTGATCGCAAAGTTGTTGCTGCAAGCGCCTGTCGAACAAGGACAAATGCATATCACATAGCACGGGAGCAACCGCAGACCCAATACAAATGCCGGTCTTTTGAACATAAAATCTCTCCTCGTGCGCAATTACTGTAGAGCTCAGTAGAACCGCAAAGTTCAAGGAAGCTCTCAGTGCTAATACCGCTTTCAGAGTGAAAGCGGTATTAGCACTGAGAGTTTCCTTGAACTTTGCGGTTCTACTTGAGCTCTACAGTAATTGCGCACGAGGAGAGATTTTATGTTCAAAAGACCGGCATTTGTATTGGGTCTGCGGTTGCCCTCGTGCTATGTGATATACATTTGTCCTTTGACAGGCGCTTGCAGCAACAACTTTGCGATCAGCATGTAGTGCGCGTTTTAGATACGTCGATGACTACCTTGTGCTTTTAGATATCGAAGGTTCTGATTGTATTCACAAGGCTGTTTCTAGCATTCTATCCATCTTCGTATCAGCATCCAATGGCCTTAATTTTACCCATGAATTGACCGCTAACGGTTCCATCCAGTTTTTAGATCTAAAATTAACGTTTAATGACAACCACATCTGCTGGTCATACCACCCTAGGACCAAGAAGGGCCTTTTGCCCTATGACAGTGCTCACTCAAAGCTTGTTAAAAGAGCCATCATTATGTCTAGCTGTACATCAGCATTAGAAAAATCATGTGTTCACGAAATGGCGTCCAGTTTCCGCGACCAGTGTGACCGCCTTACTGCCGCAGGGTACCCCCAACACTTGGTCTCTGCTGTATGTGTGCGCTTGCTACAGAAGCAGAAAACTGGCAGTAATGAGCAGAGGCGAAAAGAAAAATGCGCGTGCATGTCATCCCGTACCACCACGGCCTGTCCCATAACCTGAAAAAGGTGGCGGCCAGGTATGGTCTCACGGTCGTCTTTTCAGCGCCCTGCAAACTCAGTAAAGTGTGCCCTATGATGAAGCCAAGAATGAACATCAACAAATGCAAAAAGGAGCACAGCACGCGCTACACGGAATGCGCATCCGGTGTTATCTATGAAATTCCGCTTTCTTGCGGGCGAGTATACATTGGCGAGACTGGACGTTGTTTCAACCTGAGGGCACGTGAACACTTTCTGTCGATAAAAAACAACTCAGGCGGACATCTGTCTGTACATTGTTTGAAATGCGGTTGTCATCCTGATTTGCAAAGCACACGTGTTCTCGCAAGAGCAAATGAGGCAACGGAAAGAAAACTCGTAGAAGCCTACTTCATTAAAAAGAAAGGTCACGACTGCATAAGCATGCAATCTGTTTCACTATCAGACAAGGAATTTTCTTTTTTGGATGGTCATGTTTAAACCTTATTTCGCCGCAAAGTGATTGCTGATGCTATATATACTGTTGTGTCTGCGCCAAATAAACAGTTGGAAGTCTGCGCTCCGTGTGTCTTAATCGTTTCTACATCTGTCCTCGTCCTTTGCGCAGTTTATTATTTTTATAGACCTACTGGTTGTTCCTTACTATAGGATAACTGAATAAAAACACTACATAGGTTCACAAATTACTATAAATTATTAATTCGGGGCACAAAATAGAGCAACGTAATATAAACTTCACGGAAGCTTAACGTAGATAGGAAAATAATCGCGAAAATAAACTTTGGTGGTGGCGGACACAGCATAAAATACACTCCTTTGGCGAGAAACTGGATGTCAGCATTGACTCTAAGGTCATATGATAGCAAGATGGCGGCGCTCGTGCATAGCTGTTGTAAAGTGTCTATAAGAAGGTCGAGCGTCCGTTCTTAAACTACGTTATGCCACAAAACTACCATTGATAAAGTTAGTGAAAAAGTTCTAGTATTTTTGGCTACCTAATTAACCATTCACACAGAAGACTGCATGAACAAAGGTGGCTACTGTGTTAGATTTTCTGGTGTGATGTAGCTATTTTACCTCTACGTATAGTAACGTTTTAGAATGTTTTCTTTCCTTACCAGCTCGCCTGCCTGCTTGAAAAGACAATTTTATTCTCTTTCATAAAGGCTCCCAACTCTGCCTGAAGTTAAAACAATCCCATCCCGTTTTAGAACTTTATTTATCTCTGGTTCTTCTTAAACAAAGATTTCAGAAGGATTTAACGGACGAATAAATATGTTCTGCAAATTTACCCATTTCCGAAAAAAAATTAAGTGCGATCGCATTCCGAGTGTGTCAGGGCCCCGCACGTCGCAGCATCTGGATCGAAAGCTCCCAGTGCCCAGACCAGAAATCCTGGGTTCAATACCCACCGTTCCCATTTCGATCTGGATGAGCATCGTCCTGCGGTCGTGCATTACTACTGCGTGATGCACGTTAATGTCCTCAGCCTGGCACTGGTACTGCACTTGTTAAATTACCCATTTACAGCTAAGACATGGGACGCCCACGGTGGCTGACTAACTTCCGGCTGTCTAAACATACACGCAACGCGATTAAGCAAAATACAAGATTCTGCCCACTTTCCAGTCGACGCCAGCTGAGGTGCGTAGTGGTTGGTGCAAGTTAGGGTTTAACTCGTTCTGAACACTTACATTTTCACAAACTCCAGATATCTCTATCAACCGCCATATTTTAGCACTGCGTCATAATAGAGTACCTGGAACACTTTCCCGCCAGGTGTGTTTGCCATGTCCTTACAAGTAATCCCTCAATTTATCCCTGACGACTGCATAGACGTTTAATTATGTCGCCTTCCACGACCATGGCGGTGTCACATCAGCTTTGGTGAATCTGGCAGGCGCCTGTTGTTCTTAAAGGTTGCTTTTCAGCCTGACAGTCTTCGTACGGTTCAGCACCCAGCGGCTGGGACACAGAAACGACAGCAACACTCGCGTTTCTTCGTACACTTTTCCAAGTATTCTAGCGTCAACTTCCAGCATCCCGACATCCGACAGCACGACACATGGGCTTCTTTTAGGTCGCTTGTTGCGACTTCGGGGCCACTTTTGGTGTATGGGGGGGGGATAGGACGGTAAACACACCAGTCGAATTCGAGTCGTGTACTTCGTTTCACTTTAAGTACCGACGCAGTCGACGGTATGAGCAAATGGGACCAATCAGACACCATAAAAATTGCACTATTATAATGTTCGTAATGTTTCTCAATCATAAACACAAAGGCCTTGTGTTTTTGACGCTGCTTGTGATTTGTCCCATTATCTCGTAGCGTTGACAGCGTCTGGAGTTAAGCTGAAACGAAGTATAGACACCGCAGCAACAATGCCGAACGGAGACTTCATACAAGTGATTGGCGCTGAGCTTAAGCAAAGAGGAATCTGAAACTTCGGCGGTGAGCTTAAATTGGTTTGTTTTTTGGCGCGTGAAGAAAGGCTGTAGTGAAACAAGGGTCACTAAAATTGATATATTTAGTGGTTTCCTTTTAGGCAGAGAAAGTGTTCCATGCTGTCGCCCGCCGTGACTTTTGCGGTGGAGCAGCAGCGTTAGGAAATGTGGCCGATGCCTGTTCTACTGAAAGGTTTCTTTACAGCCCGATATAGTTCATTGAAGTTTCAGCAACCCGGGGTTGGGACGCCGCGATGGCAGCGAAGTTCGTGTTCCCCCGCACGTTTTACGGCGACCTCTACGATCAACCGCCATAACCACAACATCGGTCAGGTTGACACGTCGACTTCTATGACGCCATTTGTTGCCGCAACGCGATTACTTTATATGTATGGCCGGCATAGGCCTTTGAATTTACCAGTCCAACACGCGTTCCATGTACCGTATCAATACTGCCGGAAGAAGACAGAAATGAAAACACTATTTTTATATTTAGATATCACATTCGCCGTCGGTGCTGAGATGCACCCAACAGAAGACAGAAAGGTCCGCGGTGAGTTTCAATTAAGATGCTTTTTGGCGCGTAGATTTAAGATTTTCGTGGCATTAGGTCTTAGTAAGATTGACTTATTTATCTGTCTCCACTGACGCAGAGAATAATTTTTGTATTGAAATGAGTACTATATCTTTATACTACTTCAAATTGCAGTCTTGCGGAAACGTGAATTAATGCTGCATGGTCCATAGGCGTTTCTAAATGTGACTTATATGAGGGTATATACCGATCGACCGTAAATTTAAGATTAAAGCATGCCATTAGCACACATTATAAAAATACTTAACAATTTCAATATAGTTCAACACCTACGCCTCCCAATGGAAACAACTCTATAAGCTTTCCCGTTCTGTAGTCACCAATACGAAATTTTTCTTTTTCTATGTGAAATGGCTAGATTTGAAAGGAAACGTTATGGTCCGGCTTGCCTAAAACGTGCTTTATTGTATATAGTCGTCAGAAATTTTAACAGCTTGATTTATATTTATTTTAAATGAGAAAGCGAAATTAAAAGGAGCCATATGCTTTTTTAGCGTTCATCATCCAAGCGAGAAACTCCAAGTCAGCAGGCTTTGGACGCGGCACGGAGTCTGATTTTTTGCCGAAGGCAGCTAACATGCAGGCTAACAACGCGGTACCATAGGAGTTGTCAAAAGGTGGCAACCCGAAGAATGATGATTACACGAATGCAATATAGAAAGGTATATTGGAAAACTCACTCCAGCCTCTGCGCTTGCAATGTTGTTTAGTTCGCACGGATCCTTGTCAAGGTTGAACAAGTACGGAGGAGCTTGCGACACAAAGTTTTTAGGCCCGTTTTTCGCACAGCTGACGGTCGCTTTCTGCCTCCAGTTGCGCGGCAACAAAAAGTTTCTCCTGTTGTAGAAGCCTTTCAACACCCTGGAGGCCTTCGACTGCACCATGGCGATCTCCAGGTCTCCGTATGGACGAGACCTCCCGTCGTTCGAAATCGCTGGTCGAATTCCCCACCCTCGTACGTTCCCAGGACCAGCTTGTAATTGGTGTACCGAAGGGCCGAGTTTAAATCGGTGGGATCGATGTTGTACAGGACCTCGTAGCGCGAAGAAGGCAGGTTGTAAGAGAGTTGAGTCCACATGCCGTAGCCGTCCAATTTGCCCAAGTTTACTGGGTTGCCTCCTGAAACAAAACAAAAAAATCAAAATTTAGGATGGCCATTTGTTTTCGGCCAGGATGTTATTTGTGCTGGAATTCTGCAATTGCAAACAGTGCCGTCAGATGCTTGACATGAAGGACATGATTAATGGGAGAGTTACTTGAATTTTGGAACTAGCTTATTTTCCAGTCTGTAAGTCAACCCTTTGCATAAGTCGCACGCATATATGTACAGTCAGGTGAGGCTAAACTGAAATTGACAAGCTCATATATGTGCGTTATGATCGCAATATATGCGCAGGCACGAGCACGTTTTATTATTCCCCGGGACATTTCAGCTGTTTAGGTCGAGACTTGAAGAAACAAAAATACATATAAGCTGCGCACCGTTGAAAAATACTCACCAACGGATAATTTGAGAACAAAATGATGACTTATACACCGAACAGTATGGTACTTTCTTTTCCTGTAAATTATATTAAAGGGACTAATATGACTAAATTTCAGATTGAAATTCAAACTTGAAGCCTCAACAGTCGTGTTGCCTATGTAGATTTAGTAAAAAACACGCTTACAATCAGGTAAATATTGATACAAAAAAACAATCTTAGCTGTTGCTTTATTTCAGATAAAACCTCGGTATTTACTACAAAAGATGCGCAAGTACTTTTTAAACTTTATTGTCCCGACCGCACTAATTTTATATTTAGGCCCCTGCGAGAGTAGCATATGTAAAAATACGGACCCACAGCCGCGGTGGTCTTTAAGGAGAGACAAATTGAAAGTTTGAAACAAAATACACAAACGAAGTGTTAGGGAGTTGAGGTACCGCGACTTGGTTAGAAAACAAAAATGGGTAGGGTGCAGCACGTGAAGTCTTGAGCTCCCCATTATCAATAAGACGTTACAGCTGCGTTCGAGACCTTAGCCTTAGTTTGTGCCTGTTGAGCCAGGTGTTATCTGAATCCGAAGTCACAGTGCTCATGCGTCATTCAAAACAGAGTCTGGAGAAATGTCTCAGGCATGCCTCTTCTTTGCGTGACGGTTCTTTTACAGGGGTAATACAAGAACTGTCTGCACACATGCTGAGAGTCATGTCTTGAAGCAAGTGCCCCTAGAACAAGCTGAAACGTGTCCGCGGGATATTCTATCACCATGTCCGCGGAGAACACCGTTTCCTTTGTATGACTCGCGACTTGTTCAGTTGGAAATGGCGACAGAAGTAAAAAAGACGCACATTATTCACACAGCAAGCACAACAGCCTACTCACAGCTCAGCTCTACGCTGCTCAGCCCAGTTCATTCACGCGATTTTATGTGTCCGCCCAGCTTGCCTCGCACACATAACAGTCACGTACAAAGGACACACGCACTTTGGCTCCCATGCCCTCTTTGTCGCTGGAGTTCACTTTCTCGTCCCGCGCTCAGCCACTCATATCTCTCTCTCCCTCTCTAATCGCTCGGTCATTTCAGGTTCCGTTGTCCTTCACTGCGGTGTAAACCGCTCCACTTCCGCTGGCCTCATGATCCGGGTGTCATAATATGTTTATCTTTCTACTATTAGGTACTTGCGTAATAAGTACCAAATATGCTCGCGCAGGTGCTCAGTAGAGAAAGCTAAGGTTCCGTGTTTTGGCATTAAATTTCTCTCCAAAATGTGCTTGTTCGTTTGCTTCTATGACGGGATGGGGCTATCTTCTTTTAATGATTTTGTGTTTTTCGATGTCAATATTTTGCGTTATACAAAATATCGGTGTTTATCGGGGCGTTTGTGTAAGCAAACATGATATGTGCGTGGGATTCCACAGCTTTCAGTGAACCCGTGCGTCGGCCCGCATATGCGGAAAACGTTCTGAAAGCGAAAAGATAAAGGAACAGGGCACATCGGGCGTGACTCCAGAAGAAACAAGCAGCCTGGCGTACAGTTCGGTGGTGGTTGTGTTCCAAATCAACACGAAATAAAACTAAAATATTAACATCAGTCTCGAATAAAGTAACCATGTATAGTTTGACCACATAAAACCTAACGTTGTAACGCAAGATAAAAAGAGATCGGCGCCCGCATACAGGCGTTTTAAACTTTCACCGAATGTGCATTTAGGTGGTGGATTTTACGTTGTAAAATTTCAAATCGTAGTTCCCTTTCTATAAAAAAGATCAAACGAACGAGCTTTCAGGGGCAACGGTGGACGCGTTCTCAGAATATCGATTTAGCAATTAATGTAACCTGTGGCGGCACTTCACAATAAACGCCGCGAGAAATCAACAGAGTGCCCCGTCCGCTCGCTGCACCTATCAGGAGATGGTCCCGCATGCTACAACCATCGTTAACTCTGTCGTCTGCGAGCACGTTCGCCGTTGATCTTGAGACGTTTTTGGTCTCATTTTATCACAGAGAGGAAGCTACGCCTTGAAATTTCACAATGTAAACTCTACTAGCAAAACGCACCTCCTGCGTAAGATTGAGCTTTCTGTGTGCAGGAGCCGATTACGCGTCTTGTTTACTGCAAAGTCAAGCGTTTTGTGTTCTTGTTAAAGTAAAGCTTTCATTTTTTCCTTTTATTTTAATAAAACGGGCTTGACAATAATTTTTTGGATTTTATCAGTATTTTCCGAAAACCTGGAACCACAGAGTTAACGCTTACCGGCCGCAGAGTAAAGAGTAGGAAGCCAGTCGGTAATGTGCAGCATCTGGTCGGATACCCTCCGGTTCTGGTTTAGTAAAGGACTCCAGATGAAGGCGCTGCCTCTTGTGCCCCCTTCCCAAAGTGTCCCTTTTGCTCCACGCAATGGGAAGTTGTAACCCCGGTTGGAATTGTCGCCGAAAGGAAGCCCGCCGTTGTCGGTACTCAAGACGATGATGGTATTGTCCAGCATGTCGGCTTCATACAGGGTCTCAAGCACTTCTCCGACTGACTGGTCTAGAGCGTCGAGGATTCCTGAGAAGCGGTCAAATGAATGTGGATCGATGACGCCAATAAAAATAATGCGCCAATTTTCAGCAACAAAGTTGAGTGTGTGTGGTGATTGTGGCACATTTCAAGAACACAATTGTAATCACAAAATTTGTTTTACAGCATCCACATTTCAGAATCAGTTTGACATCTTACTGTATAGCAAGGACAGACCTACTTGTGCTTTAACACATCCCAAGTTCACACGTATACAAATAAAGCACTGGAATTATCGTAATCACTGATAACTCTAGCATTACGGGAATTACCTGTTATCAATCAGGTTTTGGTTAATAAAGATCGTTAAAACATAAAAAGCTCGTGTTTGCAAGAAACGTGTACAAACACGAAAAAGAACGAAAGTTCAAAGATGATGACTAACTATTTCGTAGCAGCTGTTCACTGAATGCATAAATGGATACAATAGAAGTAATTTACAATGTGGGTGAAGATTAAGGTTATTCGGGCGAAAGGCTTAGGGCGGTAGCCGTGAGTATCTTGAAGTGCTGATTACCTCAAACACATCCATTATATCTTGTCTAATGCATTACACAAAAGTAATAATGGAACGAAACGAAGTACAT
>JAZHYW010021280.1:0-12820 GCA_037355805.1 Ixodes ricinus
CATCCGCTGTAAACAGCACCCACAAATATGGCGTCCAGTGAATACTCCCTATAAATATGCAGCTCCCCCGCGCCGCCATCTCCGGGAGGCGCATATGCGGAAAGGGACTCACAAATCCTCCCAAGCTACAAAGGAGGATGCTGATCATGTAGTTACACGCGACACACGCGCTCGCCTTCCCTGTATATAAAAGATTCCAATTAAATAAACAAGATAAGGCGTTGAAGAACGCTCGTGCGATGCCATTTCTTTTATTAGGCGTTCGTTTTCGAAGAGTTACTGGTGCAGACCCCAGCACGTCCAGCGCGTGTAATGACACTTGCTGCATGCTCCTTCGTGCTTAAGTAATTTAGCAAAATGTCTACTGGCCATTTCAAAAAAGACCTCCTGGCCGGTTCTATTTTCATTGTACGTGCCTATGGTGCGTGACTTGCTCGTTTTCCGAAGCGACGAACATGCTTGTGCTGGCCGAGCACATACGCACGCTGGGCTGAGGACTCGTAAAATCGGAATGGTTCGCCGAGTCGCTCGAGAGAGTCGCGTGAACTGCCCGTGCCGAAGAGCACGCGAACTCGGCCGCTGTTCAGTGGCCTCTAAACTAGTCAAACACAAAGTTTGGGGCCGAAGCTTGACGGAACGCATCGATTGGAGTATCACCACGATGACTTCGCACTTTGTCGCCCGCGTCCAGTCGGCGCGTCCGCGAACTTCCGGGTCAAACTTTGGTTTGACGAGTTTAGGGCCCCAGGGCCTCTAAACTCGCCAAACACAAAGTTTGAGCCGAAGATTGACGGAGCGCACCGATTGGACTGTCACCACGATGACTTCGCGCTTTTGGTGCCAACGTCCAATCGGTTCACTCAGGAATGTTCGGCTCCAACTTCATGTTTGACGAGTTTAGGGCCCCAGAGCGAAGAGCGAAGATTGTGGAATCACGGCCGCCGGAGCGGCGTCTATCGCCGTTTCAATCAGACAGAAGCGCATCGCGTTAAAACGAGCAAGCCAGCAGATAAGAGAGGACACGCGTTCGCTCTGCGCGGTTCTCGTCGATGTTATCTGTGCGACGTCCCTTCCGTGACCAAGTTTTCGTGACATCGACCTCCCTGCTCCGCACCCCGTTCCAAGCGCGGAGAAAGACGTAATTATTAGGGCTGGGCAATTGATCGATAAACATACCGATTAATCGATTAATGCTTTAATCGCGATTAATTTGTTTAACCAGTTAAACAATAAAATTTTGACGAACCAAAATTAAATAAAAATGAAATGCTTTCACTACGCAGACATGGACGAGGACACCTATATGAAGTGAAAAATTTAGGTGAAGTATTAACCTCAGGTAAACTCTAAGGGGAGATTTGGAACTCCAGACATGTGCAGAAGGTTACACATGTCCCAGCGACTTGAACGACGTGCGAGTGTCCGTTTAGCGCAGCGGACTACTGTGAGCAATCAAAGTAGGTCGCCCTTCTCGGAGAATATCAACGAACATTTTTGCCTCATGGAGCTGAAGTAATAATGTGTGAGTGTGAGTGTTTTTTTAACTGTTCTCAACTGTATATCGAAGCTGATTCATAATTAAAATTATTACGTCGTTTAACACATATTCAGTAAAAAAATAATATAGATGCAATTTTTATTTTTAGTTAATATTATTTTGCATAGAAATGAACGAGACCGATTAATCGATTAATTAATCGATTGAAGGGTGGTGATTAATGGGGTAAAATTTTTAATCGACGCCCAGCCCTAGTAAGTATACGTAAAAAAAAAAGCTTAGGATCGCGTCGCGTGAACTGTGCGTGATTGGAAAAGCCTATGATAGTAAAGGCATAGGACGACGGGCGCCAATGCGGAGGGAAGTTCGTCTGCTTCTTTGCAGGGGATTGTGGTGACGTCAGAGTGACGCCGCGCTCTGATTGGCTCGGATTGGTAAGGATAGTGGGTAGATCTCAAAGCAAGCTGCCTTGAGGTCTACCCACTATCCTTCATTTAGAGCCAATCAGAGCTCGGCGTCACTCTGACGTCACCGAAACTCTTGCGCAAGAAGCAAACGACTTGCTCTCCGTATACACTTTTGACGCTGCTTGATTGACTCTATTTTATCGTGTGTTTGCTGCGGTCGGACTTAAGGTGAACTGCAGCGTTGAATGGCACGTGAACGTAGGGTCACAAGATACACGAGAAAGAACAGTCCGCCATGCTTGTTTGAAGCACCTGACAGTGCACCATAGAACGTTCTGGTCCGAAACCGGGGGAACTCGAAGTTGGTTCCACGCCTCTTAACTGTTTGACAAAATCGAGAGTTATACCTTATGATCGAAATTTTGGAAACAGCGATCACACACACACAAACACACAAAAAAAAGGGCAGGCGGAGTGATGTCGCTTACAATATTCACGACTGTACCTGGATGCTGTAGGCCAGCTTGTCATGGTAGATGCCGGACAAGTTGGCGCGGATGGCCATAAATGCCGCGTGCGCGTCTGCCCTGTCTCCCGTGCAGGCCAGTGAGTTGTCCGGCCGGAGGGTGTGTGTCTTCACGATGACCAGCTTGAGCATGTCCATGATCTGGTTCAGGTTGTACAGGTCCACCAGGTCAGGCGACGGCGGCACGCTCAGCATCACGTTGCTCTTTTTCATGGTCATGGTTTGGAGATCCACGATGAAGTCCTTGAGGCTGGCCGCATCCTGAGGGTCTCCGCAGCGCGCGCCGGGATGGTCCCAGTCCAGGTGCACGCCCTGCGCAGGACGCGTTTAATGGTGTACGGCTGCCACGACTTCGCACTAGACGATATGCCGGGGGTTTTAGCGAATACTTTCAGAAATCTCTAAAAATAGGGTAATTAAAAGAAAAAAGAGAAAACTCTTTACGGGAACTAACTTCCAGCCACAGCGGGCGCTGGGGAATGCATAAATCATGCCAATTAGTAAGATAATTTTCTTAACCGACTAATTAACTTTTTACGTAGTGAAAACAAACGTACGGTTACAGTTAGAAACTTGCTGAGCGTCAGTTTTATGAAGACGTGAAGCGCGTTGGACGAGTGCGGCGTTGCGCTAAAGTTACGTGTTGCAGGCGCGACGTCGGCGATTCGAAAAAGCGGATGGTATTCTAGTCATTCGCCTTTCCGCGTCGCCAGTCTTGCGCCTGCTGCACGAGCAGTAACTTTAACGCACACCCACGTGCTTCAGGTTGTTTTAAAATGAATGATCGCCATTTGCATCCTGGATGACACACGCCATGGTAGCCTGGCTCAACGTTACTCGATCCACTCAGTTGGCAAACTCCCACGGAGAGCGTGCTCCCCTCTAAGACGCGCGATGACACACGTCAGTTTCCGCTGACAACCCCTGGATTCGAAAATGCTGTTTGAAGCTTCATCCTTCTTGCTGGCTGAGGCAGTGTTTCGAACTGCCGTTGCAAGACGCGCCGCAGCGAGCAAGAACGTTGTCGCTTCGAATAAGCTTAGCCCGGCTGAGGGGTACGAGAAGGGATCACGCTCTCCGTGGGAGTTTGCCAACTGAGTTGATCGGGTAACGTTGGCCTGGCCCTCCTCGTCACGCGCACTTCCAACAGATAAGTAAATAATGCACAGAGATACCGTAAGGCCCCTTAAGATACCGTTGTTTGAAGCGCCATCTAGAGGCTACGCCTCAAAACAGTCTATTCCATATAGAAGAGATCCGCAAAGCTTTTCAGGCCCGCGACTTTTAAATACCCGAAAGTCGTCCGGCGGAGTCAATCAGAATCGGAATCGGAGTGAAGAGAAGGGGGTTGGAGAGGGGGAACAAATCGCAGTCTGGCGATTTCTTAACCGCCGCGACCCTCCGGGGTTCGCGACACTTTGCGTTTACCTGTCGCTGTGTTTCAAAACTGTTGTACTCCATATATAGTACACTGTAACTAAAAGAAGGGTGAGCTCACAGGTGAGCTAGTGAAACGTTGGCATAACTTAGCCCGACACAGGAAACGAAAGGAAAGACAGCGCAGTCTCGAAGACGTTGTGTGTTGTCCCTTCCTTTTGTGTGCGTCTTTCTTTTCCTTCCCTGTCCCAGAATAAGTTATGTCAACAGTCCACCATTGTTATCATGATAGCCGTCCCCCAAACAGTGGTGCATCGAACGACGTCTCCCGGAAAAGACGGGGTTGCTGTTCGGGGAAGCAGCGGCTAGCTAGGGATAGTTCCGTAACTGAGTTGATCCAGTAACGTTACAAAGAACGATGGTCTCACTTACACTGATGATGTGTGAATTAGTATAGTTCACGATGAAGGCAGCGAGACGTTTGCGACTTGCTGGGTCTCTGAGTGCTTTCGAGATGTTGGCAGAGTCCGCGCGGTCGCCGCCCACGGTCATGTAGATGGGCACCTTCCGTCTGCGGTGGACCAGCCTGCCGGCTTGATTCATGTTGACCAGCTCCCCCAGGTACGCGGTGTCCAGCTTGCCTCTCTTCGCCACCAGCCTGTCATCGACGACGGCGAACGAGGAGGCGATGAGCTTGGAGCAGTAGGGCAGAGGCAGGTAAATCGGGCTGTACGGCGGCCTCTTGATGTGGTATCTGGGCGGGCCAGAAAGGTCCACGCGTTCGATTCAGGACGTTTATTTTCACGGCTTTGAACTGTTGCGCAAGTATCTCAAGAACGATACTGTTCAGAGTCGAGTCTAAACAATAGACCGTTTTGAAATGTACGCGTCATCTAGTAGCTTCTGTGCCAATTATCCGAATCAATCATTGTTTGGGCATCCACTCTATAGGTATGCGCATGCTCAGTGTGCGAACCGTAAACAACCGCGTCTTTATGGCGTTGCCGTGGCAACGAGACTTTCTGCCCCATATTTATACATGGCGGCAATGGCATACACAGAGTCGGTGTCAAACAGATGACAATTCGGAGTCCAACAGTTGCCTGGCCAGCAGGAAGTCGGCGTGTGGCGGACGCTCTAGACAACGCGCTGCAGACGTCGTCTAGAACGAGCCGTAATAGCGCGTCTTTGGAAAGCGCATCCATCAGGAGCCGTACGCACGAACGCTGAGAATGGCACCGGGTTGAGAGTGCCGTATACGTAAAAGCTGCGTGTGCGCATCGAAACTTTCTTTTTGGGACGCCGATGTCGTATTGAAAGCCAGCTGTGACAGCGGGCAGACGAAGCAGACCACAGGCATGGAGCAGAAGTAACCTAACAGCCGACAACCCGCCCGAGCTACTCAGGACTGCAACGACGTCATTCGAGCCAAACTGGCACGCCCTTTTTCCTTCGGGTCTTCCCTATATCTTTATGAACTGTTTTTTTGTGCTAAAAGCTGCACGCTCTAGTTTAACGAAAATCCGTTACATTCATGCATGGCCCATACCAGGTTATAGCTTAAACATATACGTGGTGATCATCGCGACTTTGGTTGTGGCGGCGCCGAGTGCGTCGTGACTGTGAAGGAGTAGAAGACGACGACCAAGCGTGCACGTGGCTCTAACTCGAAATGCGATGGTGCAAAAAAAAAAAAAAAGGAAGCCATTCGATGAAAGGTTGGGTGTGAACCCACAGCCCTTCACCGACGTCTTAGGAGCCGGGAAGACCCGCACCTTCGCGGCGCGAGGTCTTGGACGCGCGAAGACGCCAGCGCCGACCACAGGAGCTGTGGGCCCACAAGCGGAAGGAAGATCCCAGATTGCGACCGACGACGTCGACACTACTCAAAAGAGAATAGCGCCCCATCACCTCCTCAAACTGTAAGCCGGACCACCCGAAGCCAACCAAAGCGATCCGCAATCAAGCAGAACAAATCAACAGAGTGTATACCGTGCGCGCATAATGCAGGCACGAAAAATTCTCCTTTTCCCGCGGTTATCTAATGATTGAGATGGGTTTATTTATTTATTTTTTCGTTCTTTGCCTATATGTTTGTATCGACACTCCTTTAACCATTTCAGATCATGTGTCGGATATGTCACCCGACAAAGAGATATTCCCGTTACGGTCAGGCGTCGGGGTTGCCCCGACAGTCTCATTTTGCTTGGCGGTTAATGCTCGCGCGCGACCATTTATCGCCGGGAGTATAAGTATGATGTGTTAGTTTTGCTAGCTTTTCGAAATATAGAAAAAGAAAAAGAATAGTAGTACATCTTTAAAAAATAATTCTGGACGAACGAAGTTTTGCGCGCATATTCGCTCGTTCTTTAACGTGGCAGCTTTTTCTCTCATTTTTACGTAAAACTGTTAGCGATTCAAGTTACGGTGAAGGTTATTTTAGCAAGGAAGTCAGTCATAAAGAGGGCTTTGAAATTGCTTTATAATGAATCCTTAGAGAATGATTGTGACAGCTCTGCGAGTGAGTGTGATGAGGAAGAGCCATTAGGTACATTGGCATTTCACAACGCAATACACGGACGCAGATCAAGATTCTGAACTTCTTCGATTTGCAGTTATATAGATTCAGCACTTTCAGATGTTTTTCACAGATGCTTTGACAATTATTTTTATTTCACGACCACCAGGCGTCTTATTGTATTTAGTGTAACATAATGCTGACACCAAAGGGTTAAACAAGGCGAATCGTAACATATCACCCCAGAAGGTTAATATACTTCCGGAAGAGACAGTTGAAGAATTAAGGCACTCGAAACAGGAGTACATTGCATCGTGCTTGGCACAGTGGTAGCGCTCACTTGATGTCGAGGACGCAGAGGACGTCCCGGAACTGGAAGCCGGGGCGGGGGGTTGATGCCCTGATCTGAGGTCGGTCCCGCGGAGAAGGCGGCAGGGCCGGGGACGTGTCGCTGAGCAGCGGCATGGCGCACAACTGGGGATCGGGCAAATGCGACGACCCGGCCGTGGAGTTGGGAGTTGTACGAGGCTGCGAGAGTGAACGTGCTCGCGTATGAATTAATAGCAAGAGTTCTTACAAAAGGTGGTAAAAAAGACGCAATCGATAGTTATCGCCCCATTTCTTTGACTTGTATACGTCGTGTAAACCACTTGAGCATATTGTAAACAAAACAGTCAATATCTTTTCTTGACGAATATGGCATGCTAAGCGCAAATCAACACGGTTTCCGCAGAGGGATATCTATAACAACGCAACTAGTTGAATGTTATCACGAAACATCCCGTTGTGTAAATGATCGTTTACAAGTTGACGCCATTTTTATCGATCTGTCAAAAGTGTTTGATCGGGTACTCTCATCACAAGTTAATTAATGAACTCATTGACCTCGGTGTTCCATCATTTTTTGATAAAATAGATAACAGCATACCTTACAAATCGGCAGCAGTTCGTAGAAATCGGTGGCACCGTTTTCGATTTTTAAGCGTATATTCCGGGGTTCTACAAGGCTCTGTGTTGGGCCATTGCTTTTTCTAATATATGTCAACAGCTTGTTTTCTATGAACAGTGACAGGCCAGTAAAAATAAGAATGCTAATGACTGTATAATATGTACTCCTATAACCTCTGTGGACGACCAGATTCAACTGAATAATACCTTATCCTGTATTTCGACATGGTGCAGCGAAAATAATATGAAAATCAATACCGAGAAAACTCAATATACATGCATATTTCAATAAAAAAAGCATTATGTTTTGATATTGAGCTTTATGCTGTTAAGCTTTCCGAAGTTGATATCTACAAGTACTTGGGTGTGATTATCACGAGTGATCTAAAATGGAACCAACATGTGGACTACATAAAAAGAAAACAAGGCAAAAAAGAAAAGCTTTGGTATTTACGAAGAAGTCTGTTTAGGACACCTCCTTCGGTTAAGAATTGCGTTCTAGCAAGACCGACCTTAAAGTACGAATCGGAAGTCTGGGATCCCTGGCAGGTCAAGTTTAGGAATACTACATTGTACGGTGCTTAAACGACAGGCAGGTTTGCTTTCACTAAAAAACCGAAAAATGTTTCAGCGCCTGAAAAAATTTTTTTTTCAGATGTATAGCAACTTTTTTAAAATTGATGAGTCCAAATATGTGAAGCCGAAAAGCTACCGGCTAGATCGCTTACATCACCCGAAAGTTTTAACCACCGTTGATGCCCATATAAATATTTTTAAGCTCTCATATCTTGTTCAGGCGGTAGAGTTGTGGAATGAACTTCCTGATAGTAGTCGTTGCACTGCAATTCCTTTCAGAAATCGAGAATGCCATACGCGTATTGTTTGAACTGCAACAGTGTGACGCTTCTTCTGTGTGTTAGGTGTGAGTGCACATTTTGGGGTGCAGTTCTAAAGGGGTAATGCAACGATTTTAGTGTTGAAAGAATTGGCAATTTTTATTTTTTTATATTGTTTATCCAAGCACAAGTGACCAAAAACGCGTCACCTTGCCCCGAAAAACTGCTATTCCGGTGCGTAATCGCAAAGAAGAAAACGAAATATTTGCCGATCTGCAGCCGCTTGTGGTGGTTAACGGAACTGATCCGTGACGTACTCTGGGGGATACGCGGAAGTGAACAAAACCTGTCCCCCTCCGCTGCTACACTCGCCGTCACCCCCGTGGCGAACCGTCTTTTGTGTCGATCGCTCGCCGCGACCTTCGACGATGCTAATCCTTTAAAAGTCGATAATCGCGGAGGAAGCGGCTGGGGTCTCTGAAGAGAGAACCCAAGGGGAAACCACGTGATCCCCCAGAGTACGTCACTCGAAAGGCGACGTGGAGAGTTGAGAGGCACTTTGACCTTCGATTTGTTTCATTTTTTTTTAAATAAAAACTAGCGCTCGCAAGAAAATACGGTTTTCTGTTCTTCGTTCCATGGGTGGCACAGATTAATTTCTGCAGTTAATTGGCCAAAGTCTGAAAATCGTTGCACCGCCCCTGAATGTTGATATTTGAAAGCTGTGTTGTATTTGATTTCCATGTTTGTATCACACCCTCGTGCCTTGGCCCTTGACGAAGCTAGCAGTATTGTGAAAGAAAAAAAAAGCTAAAAAAAATCCGCAATTACTTTTACGGTGTTTGAAGCGATGACTGTTGTTAATCGTGCATATATAACATGTACTTCTATACAAACATACTCTTTTATACATACATACTCTTTATAAACGAGTTTTAGGATAGCGTGTGCAAAACCTTTGCGTACTTAGAGGGGCGACGACGGTATTGACTCGTGTTCAATTGGTGATTCCCTGATTGACTGCGGGTTTACACTTCCGAATTCGCGGACGGATCCGCGCAGGCGAAAAGTGGATTTTGGAGCCGGGTGGCCAGATCGACTCTTCCCTGGCGGAAAATCTGGATATGGTTCCCGGACCGATCGAGGTTTTCCGCCATCGACGAGCGGATTTCGCCACCCGGATACAAAATCCACTTTCCGCCTGCGCGGATCCGCCTAGCGAATCCGCAAGCGTAAACGCTCCATTATGCCGACGAAGAGTTTGGACGTCAGCCGAGCCCTGCGTCAGAAACACAAACAAATAATTCATGTTGTTGTTTCCATGGGTTGTCGTAGAGACGCCTGGTGTAGGCTGAGGAGAAGAATAGAAACACACAAGACGCGCGGCGGGATCGAGGCCGGGTGCTCACGAGTTGGATTTCGTTAGAACATTACGACAGCCCGGAGAGCAACAAGGACGTCTACGACTTGAAGGGAGAGTGAGTAAAGAGTGTTACAAGACACCCGGGGGTTGTGTGCGACTTCCCGACGAAGCGGGCGGAGCGCGACCTGGTCAGGGTCGAATATCACACGCGGTATACAGTTCTCAACTTAGCCACAAGGGGCGCGACAGTCGGATACCTGGTCTGTTTGAGTGCCGGTGGTCGAGTGCGACAGCACGAAGAGGCCCAGCGGGATGATGATGGTGATGAAAGTCACCGAACTGATGCCCCACACGTAGTAGCACAGTCGGTCTTCTTCCTCCTCGTACGTCTCCTATACGAAAGGTGGACAAACGCCGGCGTCGCTCATCAAAGTGACTCCTGAGCAGTGTTGACGAGTGGGCTAGTTGGTCATTCATATTAGCGGAAAATAAACAGCGCAGGGACAAGGACAGAGTAGAAGGCGGTAGACACACACGCGCTGTGTGTGCTACAGCTTTCTACTCAGTCCTCGTCCCTGCGCTGTTTGTTTTCCGCTAATAACTCCTGAGCGCCACCCACAGCTCGCCATAAGGTGGCGCTGCTATACGATAGGGGTTAAGCCCCTCGATGTGTTTACGTTTGTCTTGCAAGTAGCGTCAAATGCGCCAGTGGACGAGGCCCGTGTCTCGAGCGGCCCTTGGAAGCGAATGGCGGCGCAGCTCTGAAATGAGCGGCCCTTCGAAGCGAATGGCGTCGGTGCACCCGCTCGAGGCACGTGTCTTGCTCGTTTCCACAACAATGGTTGGCGGTACTTGTAGAAGAACGCCTTTATCAAGGAGATTTAATAGTATGGCTTAACATTAAAGGGCCGTGGCAACGATATTTCTGCTTTGCGTAAATTCCACTTAAAATGAAGCCCTGTCGTTTATAACCTATGAAACACACGTTAGTTTGTATTATTGTGCAGTGGTGGTCGCCAAAAATGAATGGAAAACAAGCAGCATTTTCCCGCTCAACCAATGCCACCCTAGAAGGCAAGGCCTGCGCGTGACGTCATCGTTAGTTGATCCCCGCCCCAAGCGGCAAACACCCCGAAGCTTGACGAGAGTAGGGTCCACGTCACAAGTACGTCGCAGCCATCAAAACGAAACTAGCAGTACCAAGCTTGGTTTGTTCCTCCTTTCGCTCTTGGCTTTTCTCTGGACTCCGCAGTTGCCGCAGAATGTATTGTGCGGTGCTCATTTAGTAGGAAAACGGCTGCATAGGATCTTGATCGCGTCTAGGACATGTTCTGCAAGCAACCGATTCTATTTGAAGCTTTTATGCAATTGCATTATTGCATTTATGCATTGCAATTAATGCAAAGGTGCAAGCCAGCTGAACAAGAAGGACAATATAATCCCAGGAGAAGGGGAACAAGGGGGACAAAGGACAAACGCAATTTTCCTAACGCAGCTGGGTGACTGGTGCGCTGCCGAAAAAACCCGCCTGGTCCTGGTATCGAACCAGGGACCTCTCCCTTTCCAGGGGAACGCTCTACCAACTGGGCTAACCAGGAGTTAGACGTGAGTAGAGAAAACGTGTTTTATCAGCTGCCACTAGTCTAACACCAACAGGAATGAACGACCTGCATTTTAAGCTTACGATTATAATGCAATTAATGCAAAGGTGCAAGCGAGCTGGACAAGAATGTGTTTGGAGAATTGTGTTTGTCCTTTGTCTCCTTTGTTCCCTTCTCCAGGGAATATTATTGTCATTCTTGTCCAGCTCGGTTGCACCTTTGTATTAATTGCATTATAATGATAAGATTAAAATGCAGGCCGTTCATCCTTGTTGGTGTTTGCTGCTAATAAAACCCGTTTGCTCTACTGACGTCTAACTCCTGATTAGCTCGGTTGGTAGAGCGCTCCACTAGAAATGGAGAGGTCCCTGGTTCGATACCAGGACCAGGCGGATTTTTCGGTCGCGCACCAGTCACCTAGCTGTGTTTGGAGAATTGTATTTGTCCTTTGTCCCCTTCGTTTCCATTCTCCAGGGATTCTTATTGTCCCCGAGTTTTTCGTTTGTTTTCGGGTCGACATGGCCCAACAAAAGTGTTCAACAAGCTGTGCTGAAAAAAGAAAAAAAAGAAAAGCCGGATATAGCAAAGGGTAACGCGGTTCGTTTTTCAAAATATTCCATCCTCACTGGCGCCTTCGGTCAAAGGTGGCGTCGACCAGCCAGGGAGATAGAGGCTAGGGGAGGGGGTAATGGCGGAAATATTTCGCTTACACCTCCCAGATAGAGAATCCGTAGTGCAGAAATTTCGACGTCACCTACAAGAGGAAAACGTGGGGCACAGATAGAACATGAATCGGCGTTCGGCAGGTATACTTGTGTTCACACTGATCGAACACGAGCCCCGGCGGAGGCGTTGACGCAGCACTCGTGTCAGACCTGCGCCTGAGTTCGACTTCTTTAGGCGGTGTTGAAACTTCAGCACTACGGATTTCTCATTTACGAGGTGTTGGGTGTAAGGTGCTGCTTGGACCTGCCTCCTGGCTCGAGGACTCGTCGTTCGGAGCCTGGGGAGACACCGAGCCTGGCCGGGGCCGCTTGTCTCCCGTCTCGCCGGGCGGTGTCTGAACTCTGGCGTCGACGGTCGCTCCGGACCTCAGGTTGGTCTTGGCCTGCGTGTGCGGCGACAAGGTCCCGCCGAGGTGGTGCACCGCGGCCGTGGCAACGACCACCACCGGCGGCGGCATCGGGAGCAGGGTCGGCGGGGACAGCGACAGCACCAGGCCGTCGTTTACGGGGACGTGCGCGTCACGCTGCATCGTCGGGAGCCCGCAGTTGTCCCGGTTGTTCTGAGTGGTAGCTTTGGTTCCTGCGAAGTGCTGGCGGCTGTAGCGTTGACTGGTAGCAGTTGTCCTCTTTCTCTTCGTCGCTATTATAACCCGACACGTGAATAACGTGCTTGAGCACGTGCATGTTCAAAAATGCATGTTCAAACCCAGTAGAAGCCTCTAATTTTTTGGATATAGCAAGCATTTTTAACCTTAATCGAATTGTTACTCAGCCTACAAGGAACAATGCTTTACTAGACCTTGTGTTCTCGGTAGAATTAGTGACCATAACATTGTTTTTGTTGAAATGACCTCATTTGCATTAGACAGAACGACGGCCGCGCCGTAAACCACCCCTGGTGGAGTGGTTTATTTGGCGACCCCCTCTCCCCCACCCCCTCCCCTCGCTGCCAGAGCACGTGACCAGGCGACGCCTCGGAATAAGGAGTATTCACTGGGCGCCAGATCTGTGGGTGATGTCT
>JAZHYW010021284.1:0-33854 GCA_037355805.1 Ixodes ricinus
ACCCAGACGTCTTTTCTGGACTATGGGAAGCCACGGCAGTCCCCCACGCCCCAGCTGAAAATTCAGCTTCCAGGGCGTGCAATCTCGGCTGGTGGGTCTGCTGATCCTCCCAGCCAAAGCGCAAACACTCGCGCTCCTGCGGGAAAACTGCCTGGGACCTCTCACGTAGAGGGTACGCAGGCTGCTTCCCAAGCTCAGGATGGGCCGGTGGCTACGGCAACCGACCCTCCTCCACAATCTCTCTCCAGGGAGAAGGGTCGACACTCTCGCCCACACTCCCTGGAGAGAGCATCATCGAGGGAGCGGCATGGCTCTCGTGCCGCTCCTGCAGCACCTAAGGGGCAGGAGCGGGTGCCCTTGGGCGACTCCCCGCCCAGCACCTCCTCCGCCCATTTGGCTGGGGCTGGTCGTGGACGGGGCCATGCGCCCCATCCTCCGAGCCTGCCCAAACCAGCAGCAAAGGCCTCGCCTCAAGAAGTAGAGGCAATGGATGATAGCATGGAAGTCTCCATTCATGCGTCTGACCAAGACGACATGGAATGGCAGACACCAAAAAGTAAACAGAAGAACAAAAAACCCGTAATCCCCCCAAAGTGATGTTGCTTATCTATTCGGCAGATTTGTGACTTTTCATGTAGTCCCTTCTACTTTTACAGCTTTAGCAGCGTTTTAGTTTATTTTTTCATTAAATTTTAGAGGCATGGCTAAATTTCATTTCATGCAGTGGAACTGCCGCGGTCTTTTACGTAATATTGATGATGTTAATTTTTTTATGGATGATTTACGTCCTATTGCTCTCTCTTTACAAGAGACACACCTCAATGACCATCATAAGTCAGTATTGCGCCGCCATCAAGTTTTTAGAAAAGATCGCCCTGCATCTAATTCATCTGGTGGAGTAGCTGTGGTTGTCCAGAATGGAGTCGCCTGTTCTCAGGTTCCTCTTGCTACGCCTCTTGAAGCTGTGGCTGTACGTCTTCTTTTGGACCGCCTTATTACTGTCGTTTCTATTTATATCCCACCTAACACTTCACTGCATCTTCATGATCTTCAACGGCTGGTTACCCAGCTTCCTCATCCATTTTTACTGTTAGGAGATTTTAATGCTCACCACCCCCTGTGGGGTAGCGCCCGTCAGGACTCGCGTGGTGGGGTAATTGAGCGATTTTTATTATCTTCTGGGCTGTGCCTTATGAACACGAGAGAGCCAACCTTTTTAGCGCTGCTCACAACTCATTTACATCTATTGACCTTTCAATTTCATCCCCCTCAGTGTTTTCTACATTTACTTGGAAAGTTTTAAATAACCCATTTGGGAGCGACCACTTTCCAGTCGTTTTGGAGAGTCAGGTTTCTATTCCAAGCCTCATGAAACGCAGTCCACGCTGGAAATTGGAAAAGGCAGACTGGGGTCTTTTTAGCCTAAACTCGGAGCTCAAACCTTGCGTATTCTTGCCATTAACACATGATGAAGCCACCACATACATTACAGATCAGATCATAAATGCTGCCTTTCGCTCCATCCCTCAGACTTCATGTAACATTGCAAAAAATGTAAGCCATGGTGGAATAAAGAATGTTCCACCACTAAGAAAAAACAAGATAGGGCTTGGGGTATATTTCGGAGATATCCAACATTTGTGAATTTGATTGAGTTTCAGAGAAATAGAGCTCAAGCTCGTTCAACCAGGAAGCAGGCAAAGAGGAAGTCTTGGAAAGGTTATTTGACCTCTATTAGCAGCTACGTCCCGGCGAAGGAAGCGTGGGAACGACTCCACAGAGTTGAGGGCAAATACCGCTGTTTTACGATTCCTCTCTTTCCCTCAGTGAATTCATTGCGCGACCAGGCTAATGTGTTGGGCAAACATTTTGCAGCCATTTCTAACTCCTCCCATTACTCTTCAGCGTTTTTGAGGTTTAAGACAGATGCAGAAAGAACGAAAGTCAGCTTGGCAGGAGGAGCCTCTGCACCCTACAATCAACCGTTTACTATGGTCGAGCTCCAAATGGCTCTGAATGTCCGGAAAAACTCGTCTCCTGGTCCTGACCGAATACATTATGATATGATCCGACACTTGTCAAAGGAATCACTTGCTGCCCTTCTCGCTTATTTCAATCGTCTATGGAAAGATTCACACTTCCCTTCCGAATGGAAGCGGGCAGAGGTTATTCCACTGCTGAAGCCTGGAAAAGACCCTTCCCTTCCTTCCAGTTACAGGCCAATAGCATTAACAAGTTGCTTGGGGAAAACTTTTGAAAGGTTAGTTAATAAACGGCTTGTTTATTTCCTTGAACAACACAATATTTTGGATATAAATCAGTGCGGCTGTCGACCTGGACGCTCCACGACCGACCATTTAGTCCGGCTGGAGACAATTGTACGCGAGGCATTTGTGAATAAACAGCATTGTGTATCTGTCTTTTTTGACTTAGAAAAGGCTTATGACACCACTTGGAAACATGGCATCCTGCGCGACCTATTTATGTATGGAGTACGTGGCCGATTACTTCATTGCATAAAGAACTTCCTGTGTGGACGCAGTTTCCGTGTCCGGCTAGGCACTACATTATCTGATTCGTATGTTCAAGAAAACGGTGTTCCTCAGGGTGGAGTCCTGAGTGTCACACTCTTCGCCGTAAAAATTAATTCTCTCTGTAAGGTCATACCTTCTTCCGTGTCCTACTCCCTATATGTGGATGATATTCAGATTTCTGTGGCATCTTGTAATATGTCTAGCTGTGAAAGACAGCTGCAGCTAACCATAAATAAAATGACTAAATGGGCAAATGAAAATGGTTTTAAGTTCTCTTCAGAAAAAAACAATCTGTGTCCCCTTTTCTCTGCGGCGTGGGCTTTGGTTAGATCCTATTCTCAGTTTAAATGGAAGTAGCATTGCAGTAAGACCAGAGCATAAGTTCCTAGGAGTGATTTTTGACCGCAAACTTAGCTTTGTATCTCACCTCGAAGTGGCTGAAGCAAAAGTGTATGCAGACTATGAATATCCTAAAAGTTCTTTCTCACAAGTCTTGGGGCTCCGATAAAAAGTGTCTACTTCGTCTCTATTCCTCTCTCGTACGATCACGTCTTGATTATGGCGCTATTGTGTATGCATCTGCTCGGCCGTCTGCATTGAAGATGCTTGATCCAGTGCACCATCTTGGGTTGCGTATAGCAAGTGGTGCTTTTCGAACATCCCCTATTCCAAGCTTGTATGTTGACTCTAACGAAATGTCACTTGAGAAAAGGCGGCAGCTCCTTAGTCTAGTTTATGTTTACAAAGTTTTATCGGATTCTAGTCATCCAGCTCACGCTTATATCCGAGAGTCTAGATTTAGTTGCACCTTTGACCATAAGCCAACTGTTGTTCGACCCTTGAGTCTTCGTTTTGAGAGCCTTCGTCTCTCCCTTGGCCTGCCTCGTGAAAATCTCTACCTCCAAGAAAGGGCATGTCATACTGCCCCATGGGATATCAAGCCTATAGCTTGTGATTGGTACTTCACAAAATTTAATAAACATAATGTCTCCCCACTCATTTTACGACAGGAATTTCTTGCACTGCAAGAAAGGTACAAGAATTACCATCAATTTTACACTGATGGAGCCAAGTCCTCAATGTATGTAGGCTCAGCTGTTCATTCGAATTCGTTTACACATGTGACACGGCTAAATAATGCTGCTAGCATTTTTACTGCCGAGCTATATGGCGTGCTGTCAGCACTTGACTATATTATTCGGACCAAAGTGATGAAAGCAGTTTTGTTTGTAGACTCTCAAAGCGTTGTTACTGCAGCCTGTTCACTTCATCCAACCAAGAACAAGCTGACTCAACGTGGTGCGTGCTAAAGTTCAACTGGGCCTCGGAGGTGGGAAGGATATTAAGTTTTGTTGGATCCCGAGCCATGTGGGCATTGCAGGCAACGAGGCTGCAGATAGGCTGGCCGCCTCCTCGCGTAACCTCTTACCATCACACAGCCTGCATACCATACCAAGACCTAATAAGGCCCATACGGCTTGCACTTCTAAAACTTAACGACGCATCTCTTTCCGTTTGCAGTCACTGAAGAGCCGGGTGACGTGCAGCGACAGCTGAAGGAACCAACGTGATTGATGCATTTTTCCTGGCACTCACCGTTATTGGCCTGACATTCGTCATTATCTGGACGACGAAGAAATTTCGAGCAAATGATGGGCGTCACTTTCTTTTACATATTAAATTTCCTCTAATCGATGATCTTTGGGGTTCAAAAAAGAAATGAAAGCCGTTTACAGCTCCCTGTAACGCCGAATTAGAGCGCAGCTCTTGAGGAGGAGGAGGGGAAGGTACGGAGAGGAGGCTATGCCCCTCCTCCTCTCCTGCCCGCCTCCCATTTAGGGGAAACTTTTCCGCTAAATTTAGCGGGAAATTTTTCCAGCGGGGAAAAAGTTTTCGCTAAATTTAGCGGGAAATTTTTTCGCTAGATTTAGCGGGAAAAATTTTTTCGCTAAATTTAGCAGGAAATTTTTCCGCTAGATTTAGCGGAAACTTTTTTCCGCTAAATTTAGCGTAAAAATTTTTTCCGCTAGCGTGGAAATTTTTTCCGCTCAATTTAGCGGAAATTTTTCCGCTAAATTTAGCGGGGAACTTTTTTGCTAGTTTAAGCAGTGGAAATTTTTCCGCTAGATTTAGCGGGGAAATTTACCCATAATGCACCGCGCGGTTACGCCGACGCCGACGGCGACAACGACGGCGACACCGACGTCGCTCAAGCCGGAAAGGGGCGCCTATGAGCTGCGCTCTAAAATTTTGGCGAAGAGATAGCGCTCTCACCTAAGCACGACTTGTCCCTGCCCAGCTCGTAACCATCCGGGCAAAGGCAGCGGTAACTTTCAGGAGTATTGACGCAACCCTTTTCACAATAGTGTGTTGCTTCAGCACACTCGTCTCTCTCTTAAAAGTATTTAAAAAAAACTGTCACAATTCCGTATTGTAGATGACTTTATTTTTACGGGGACCTGATTCTCGCGACTTTAATAATATCTCGAAAAATAGAACACGCGAGTATGTTTTACTACGGTAACAAATGCATAGCATACCACCCCTCATCCGCGAAATTTCATACTCGCGAAGTATTAAAGGAAACCGCAGTTCGCCGCCTTCGGGAAACAATGAGCCGCCGAAAATAAAGTCGTTTACACGCTCGTCGCCTTCAGATTTCACCCGGAGTACAAGCTAGAAGGGTCATAAAACGTTATCGGCTCCGAGTGTTTATGACTTTGCAGATGTTGTGCTGGCCCTAGTTTGGCCGAAGTATATACTCGCACAGACCGCCACTGATTCAGAAGATTTGTCGTCGTGGTGTAATTGCGAGGATCAAAGGGGACTGTTTCTTTCAGTCATTCCTTCGCGGAGCTTATCGACGTAATAGCGGGATTGAAATCGCCTGCCTGACGACAGTCCAACGCGACTCATGTATTGGACACGAGAACATCGTGAGCACTCGACTTCCGCTCGTAACACAATCAATGAATGGCTTGGCGAACACTCGCGTAGTGGCTCTTGTCCAACCACTACGGGGATGAGAAAAGCCGAACTCTAACAATGCCTGGATTTCAGCGACGCGCTTCAAACTTTTGCAACCCCAGTGCGTGGCTATGATTAACGTTGGCGGCATAGGATATAGGCACCAGACCACGTGGGCGCTTGTTCTGACTCCGAGTTGAGGGGATGAAAGGTGCTCATATTTCTTGAATGTTTTTTTTTTTGACTGCCCTTGCCTAGATAGAAAAATCTTAGAGAAGTTTATTCAGTTATTAACGTGAGCAAGTGATAAGTTGTATTTAGCGAAAGTTAAAAAAATCTAATGACGGTGGACGCGAAAAACGGGTCTGAATTGGAAATCACGCGACCTACGAAGGTACCGCTACGGTACGCGGACCATACAGGTTTAAAAGTTGAAATTTCACGCGGTACCGAGTATCTAGCGGTACGTGCTAAACGGCGATTTTTTTGTTCAAGATATTTTATAATGACGAGATGTGATGGGTATTGCGAAAGACAGTTTATGCTAATTATGATTTCTGTAGATACATGCTTCTTTGTGCGTTAATAAAGCGGACATTTTTTTCTCTAAAGGTGGATTACGTATGATAATATTTTACGTGCGGAGTATACAGGGGAGGCCGGAAGGACCGACATTTGGTGCGCCTTGCAAAATTGAAATTCCAGACATACCTAAAATTAGCCAAGCGAATGTAGTTACGCAAGGAGTTTGATGTGTATTTGTGGCAGAACTTGAGTCGAAGGTGGTAAAGAATTAAAAATAGAGCAAAAGCGGCGGTCGCTAATTTCCGATGCCTTATACCGGATTATCGTCATCTGCGCATTGTTTTTTTTTAGCTTGCTCCCGGATGGTCGTTGTACATATATTACGTTAGAAGTATTAACTACATCGATTATCTCGCTCATCGCCAGCCTTTGCTAATATTTGTTAGCGTTTCTGCGTTCAGCAAGCCACCCGGGAGCGAGCTCATACCGGCGTGCATCCTTACAATACATATTCGCGACTCCAACTAACTATAGGTGGCGCCACTCATTTTCTAAAATGGCGGTTTTAGTGAGGGTCGGAGATGCGTGCCGCTGTTGAGCCTGTCTAGTGTGCTGGCTTCACTGAGCGACACAAATTATTTCTGGTAATACGAGGAAGCTAGGGTGTTATGAGCGCAGGTCACCTCTTTACCCTGAAAACAAGAACGGTATTTAGCGTAATATTTACGCAAGGATGCGCGTTTTAATTCTGGAGCGAAACCGAAACTAACCTCTTTTTTGGATTTAATTTCTCGATAGGTCTTAATTTCGGATTTTTTTATAACTCAAGATGTGTCTCACATCGTAATTATTTAGTTAGAGAAGTTGTTCGCGGAAACTTTATTTTGTGACATACATGTTTGATCCAGGCTGATATTTGTAGTTGTGATTGTTGAAAAAGTCAGTGCTGATATTTTTGCGTTATCACTGCCTTTTCTCGCTCAGATAATTGTCATGGGAAATAATGACCTGCGGGCCTTTTAATGGGTGTTTGGGTATTTAGATGATTAATTGGTTTAACATTATTCCCAGCTCAAGAAAATAGAATAATTCCAATTTTTACGATTTGTCCACAAAACGTATAAATTAATAAACGCTGTTCTCACTGCAACAACCCAAAGACTTAATCCGAGTCAGACAGCTGGAGTGTGTGTGTGTTTTTATAGCAACGCGTGACGCTTAAAACTTTATATTACATCCAGTGTTTGACTGATTGTCTATCTTGATAAGGATGTCAGAGTTTTTCATATGCTAAAAGGAAAGACCTTTCTGGAAAGACTATTATTTTTAAATGGCGTATTTTCGTGATCTTGGCGTTAATTGGGGGCATACATTGCCGCAATTTGTATTCATAATAATAATAATATTAAAATTCAGATATTTTAATACGTAATTTTTCAAGCTCTAATATAATTTGTTGCTTATGATCTAATTTCAAACACACGAACAAATATGACAATCAAAAGTGTGGTCATTATCTTCACTGGTGCCAATTGCAGCATTTTTAATTACCAAGTAATAAAAAATAGTCTCAAAATCAATGAAAACATTCTAGCTGATGTGAGAAATCCATGTAAAATTACATTAATTGTGGGTAAAGTATATTTGTGCTATAAAAGTCGCGACTTTTGACAATCGGCAAAACGTCCAAAATCGCCGCCAATATCCTTCCAAACCAAATACCCCAAAAGTAAAAAAAAAACATTTTTTTTAATTACTAATTTTTTATAACATTTAGTTGCTTTCATTTTTACGCTCCTTCGTTTTGCCAATCTCAGCCTTTCCAGTTCGAAGGAACGCCTACCTGTTTGCACGTCTGCTCACTGCAGCGCGTTTCGTGGGCGTTGGAAGCCGCTGAAACAGTAGTGGGTTTTAGTATTGCGTATACGAGCGAACGCAAGCGCTGTGTGATTGCACTAGCTTTGCGTGTTCCACACTGCGCGTGCGCGGAGCCGAAAATTGCGGTCTTGGATACCGCATGGCGATAAGGCGCACGCACAACGTGGGGCGCGCAACTCGAACGCAAACGCACACCGCTTGCGTTTGCATCTATGCGGAATACTAAAACTCTCCAGTAAGGTACAATCCCATACCGGCTGCAGCACTACGTTGGGACAGTGAAGAGTGTTGTTTGCATTCGGAAATGACATTTCGCGAGCCATGATCGCGAGCAGTTCCGCCGTGCCCGCTGAGCAGGAGAACCGGGGGACCCTCACTAGAGCGCTTCCCGTTTCCGCCGCGGGAGGGCGAGCGCCGAGCTGGAGACGCGAATAATTTTACTTAAAATTTGCTCCTGCAAATTACTGGGTGCGGACACTAGTCTGGTAGATGAGGCACATTGCGGAAGCAAAATGTTGAGCTCATTGGGGAATTGTAGTAGACCTTTTTCCGCAGCCCTCTAAGCAGCCGGATAGCGCTCTGTAATCCGCCACAAGACCTTGAACTATGCAGACAAGGCTGGCTGCAGCTGCGGCGTTTTCTTCACGGATACCGTAGCGGAGGAGAAAAATGGTCTACTACAATTCAATATTGTGCCTGCGGAGATAACGAGCTTTCAAACCAAACCGTTTGTACACTAAATCGTTTCAAAAGATATTGGCAAAATGAGATCTGGCTTCCCGTTTGCTTTCAAAATAAAGTAGGCGCACGTGGTTTTTTTTTTTTAAGATTGTAAAGTTAGGTTTGTTTTTGGGCGCAAGCTGTCGAGTAACTTGGCTTGCACATATAAAAAAAAATTACCCAATTCCGGTTAGGAAGGTTTCCGGAAAAAAAGAAATATCTATACGCACCGATACATTCTGTTCCGTTAGGAACATAACCGCCCAGGCATCCGCAAGAATGGTTATAAGGACCGGAGATGCAGATTTGTGCGCAATCGCCGTAGTTGTTTCCACAGGGATTAGGACGCACTAGCGTCCCCAGTGGAACGCCATCTTGAAAAGAGTTTTTGAAATCTGAAAGAAGACACAAGTCAACGGATTTACAAGAAAAAAGTTAAAGGCGTCAAACTGTACTTCGTCGAACGTACAGCGTACGACATTGGGAAAAGTGAAGCCGCGAGAACACGTTCATTCATGCTGCCTTAGTTTGGCATCCAAGAATTTCGGGCAATTTTTTTTTTGTTTTTCCCTAAAAATCACGTCACACTTGCTGAATCAAACTTTCGCTGCGACCGATGAAGTTAACCGAGAGAGAAATAGCTCTTTTAGATTTAATTACATTTTTTTCTAAGAACTTTTTAAGACTGTAGTAAAGAGCCTTAAGCCGCAGTCCCATTGCTAATACATCCTACAAAAGACGCGGTCTTTTTAGACTTAGGCTAGGTGGCGCAGGCTACCACCCGATACAAAGGGTATAGCCATTAACATCCATCCATCCATCCATCCATCCACTGTTTTCGTCACAGACATGATGACCGAAATATTTGCCGACACGACTCAAGCACATTCGAAGCATGCTTGCTTCATATATATGTAGGAGTTGAGAGTTTTCGTATGGCCAATGTTCCAAGGCCGTCATACAGGAAAGAAGAAACAAACGCTCCTCGGACAGTGTTTACAGACTGTCCTTTGCATGATGTATGAGAAGGGTGACCTCGGCTTGTATCGGGAGGCGCATTGTTTATTTACTTATTTGTATATCTGAAGTAACCCTCATCGTATTCGTATTCAAGCGGAGCTGTCTAACTAGAGAACAATTACGAAGAACACATTGGTAAGAGCATTCTTAAACAAGACAACATGAGGCTAATTCTAGCACTTAAATCGGAGAGGTGGTTCCGGGCAATCGACATATACGGTGTATAAAAGAACACCGAAGGGGAGGACGTTTTAAACTTGGGAATACAGACCTTATGACAACGATCGATGCAAAACGAGACGAAAATGACGGCTTTATTATTTTAGGGCAAAGCACGTTGGTTCAACATTTTACGGAAAAAAACAAAAACACAAACAAAAGGTTTTTTGCGGTTGTGCAGTAGAACCGGCAGACCTAAAGAGTTTTTTTCATGATAGGCTATAGCACGGTGCGGCTATGGTTGGTTAGGACAAAGCGTGCAGAGCGGTTTTGAAAGGATACATTTGAAGCCTTTTGAGTGATGAAAGACTGGAGATACAAATGGCAGCGAAGAATTTTAAAGGCTCGTTCGCGCACTTGTGACTGCTTACGACCGAATGTGTTACGACCCCTGTGATCTCTTTTTCCGAGAGGCACTGACGCCACTATCGGGTAGCCGTGGATCACTCGCAATTTCTGTGTACTTTCTATTATTTTACGCATCATTCTTTCACTACAAAGGTTGAAACACTTTTGACGACGTTATGAACGACCGTTTCTCATGGTAGTACGTACATTTGATCTTGGAAATACTGCAAAACACACGCTCCAGTAAGCAGTCGCAAGTGTGTGAAGCAGCTATAAGTATGGACGGATCAGTGTTCCGCTCAAAGTGACATTCAGTAAAGACGGAGCAAATGAGAAGTTTTTTTGTCGAAACGGTATATCTCACCTGTGCCGTTGAGACATCTGGGCGTCGTCCCGTTCCACAGCATTCCGAAGCAGGTCAAGGGGTTCGTCGACGTGATGTTGAAGCCGTGTTGGCAGTAAAACTCGACTCGATTCGTATTTCTCCTCACAATCGCAAAACCATTGCGCGGGGCGGGCGGAAACCGACAACCGAAGAAGCTGTACAATTGGCTGAGCCTGTCTTCGGCAGAGCGACGACGTGCGTCCAACGTCAAGCTCCTCTTCTCGCTGTAAGGATAGGGCGTTGTCCTCGGTACCTCCGGGACTCGAATCGCCTCCGTGGCAGTCGTCCCCTCGGTACCACCTAGATATGAAGAAAGTAAGCAAAGAGAGCCCGGGGGTTTCAGTCACGAAAAGCTCGAAGCCGCAGTTTCACTGCTCATTTAGCGCAAAAAAAATACACGGTGTTCGCAGCAGACATGACAATAGAATTATCTGCGGGCACGCCTCAAGCGTCTTTGAATCAATGTTTGCTTCATAGATATGTCCGCATCGAACACGTTCCGCCTACAGTTTTTGTTTTTTTCATAACCAATGTGGAGCGCAAGTTCGTCTGCTTCTTTTGCAAGGGGTTGTGATGACGTCAGAACGCCGAGCTCTGATTGGTTCTGAATGAAGGATCGTGGGTAGACCTCAAGGCAGCTTGTTTTGAGGTCTACCCACTATCCTTCCAATCAGAGCCAATCAGAGCTCGGCATCCTTCTGATGTCACCACAACTCCTGCAAAAGAAGCAAAACGACTTGCTCTCCGCATATGACACGACCGTCATACAAGGAATAAACACGCTCCAGACAGTGTCTGCCAGGCTGTTCTTTTGTATGATGTATTAACGGTTGCGATCGCGGCCTAAAGGGAACACTCAATTGGGTGATAATGTAATGAAATGCAAAAGGTGCAAGCGAGCTGGACAAGAATGATGAAAATAATCCCTGGAGAAGGGGAGCAGGACCAGGCGGATTTTTTTCGGTCGCGCACCAGTCATCTATACCGTGATTGGAGATTTGTGTTTGTCCTTTGTCCTCCTTGTTCCCATACTCCAGGGATTATTTTCATCACTCAAACAGATAACGAGATATGTTGTGATACGGTGGTATGGTGATAGGTGAATTTACGAGCTCTAAGCATCCTAAAAAAGAAAACCCCAAAGTCAAATTTGGGGTTTTACGTGCCAAACCAACTACGGGCATCTGGCACGCCCCAGCGGAGGACTGAGGATTAATTTGGACCACCTGGGGATCTTTTGTCGTGTAACCGAAAGCTCGGTTACACGGCGCCTCCTCCGCAATAAGCCTCCGTCAGATTGCGGGCACCTCGGCCGGGATTCGAACCCGCCACATGGGGATCCGTAGGCCAGCGCTCTCGCCTCAAAACCACCGAGGCAACTAAAAAAAAAAAAAAAAAAAAGCCCCGACATTATACTCATGGGCGGCCGATTTCCCTATTAAAAAAGTAATCAAAGATCGCGACGCTCCCCTCTTTCTGCGCCTTGGAGCAGGCACCAAGGGGGCGCCGTCAAACGGCGTTTTCGAGGAATAATTGCTGTAATTACGTCTCCCACACCCCAAACAATTGACTTTTCTTCTGTCAAAATATAATGCAGAGCGCACCTAAAAAGAGCAATAATAGTAACGCTCGGAACCTACACGCAACAATGAACTATTTTCATTAGTCAAAATTTATTTAAGTGGTGAGAAACACAAGGACAACCCCCCCCCCCTCCCAAAGAAAAAAGAGTTCCCGTGTATTTCCATTGCTGTGGGTTTACTAGGACGTCTTGCGATTTAGAGCTGGTCATTTGTATTAACTAAATCCCAACAAACAATATGCCATACAAGACAAGTTTCTAGAAAAAAACACTTCAGCACGCCTCTACGGCCTGTTCACACTGTCTAATTCTAAATAAAATATCGCACATTTTTGACAATTGAACTGTTCAAATTAGCGCATTGTGTTGTCTTCTTCTTTAGTCTTCTCCGTGTCTATACATGGCTTACACGCGATGTCATCGCATCCTGCTGGTGGTCATTTATACTTGTTCTTGCCGAAAAAAACAAGTTCGATTGTGCGAGATCTACGCTGCAGAAGGCACTCGCTCAGCAGCAAGGCCACCACGATGGCCGCTGATGTGACGTCAGTGCAAGCCATGTATAACGGCCGACAAGATTTTTAAAGATTCAGCACGGACTCGGCCAACAGTCAGCATTGGTACATTAAGGAGTTCTAGTAGATTGGTCCGATACCTCGATTCGATAACGATAGCTGATAACGATACAACGCATGACCAAAGGTGTCGGTGGAATATCTGGTATTAATTGCAAAGTTATGCTCTAAGAAAAAAAAAAGGGTAGCAACGGTGCGTTTTTATTTTTTATTTTTTTCATCTACCGATGTGCCCTCAAGCGGACACGAGAGGAAGGGCGGAACGAGATGTTTTTCTTCTTCTCCAGGCAGACGGGAGGAAAATTCTTCCCTCCGGCCTCACCTTCTTTCGGTCTCGTTTTTCGGGCACATTGTACACGCTTTTTTTTTTTAATAAACGACATTGAGCTGACTGAGCGTCAGCGGCAACGAAGGCTGCCTGTAATTCAGTCTCCCAGTTTAAAAAAAAAAAAAAAAAAACGCAGAGTATCTCGGTCTCAGTGACGCATTTACAGCTAAGTTTTCCAAACCAGTAAACGAAGCCGTTAGAACCCGCAAAATGCCGAAGCAGCGGCAGCGGTGCTACGTATAAACAAGGCTAAAATGGCCGTCTCTGGAACTTTGCGTCCACGTCAGACAGGTTTTCCTGCCGGGTGCCTGCAAGCCTCCTGCGCTACGTTCGTATCTCTTTCCTGTTACCGAGTGCCATCAGACAATAAACGCGATTTTGTATTCCCGTGAGTCACCAACATCTCCATGTCAGTGATGTACGTTGCGGACGAAGTCTTCAATATCGTCGTCGATGTCTCTATGTGTGTCCGCGTACCAGTGTTGTGGCAGCGAGACGAGATTATGGCCGTGTTTACTCGATCTTACTCAGGATCAAAATTATATCTACCTTGGCGTTCTAAAACCTATCTGCGTCCAGCGTTGCTCCTCTGTCTTGTCACGTGACATGATCCGCGGGAGTAGCTCGGATCCATTCGTTTGCAGTCCTATGTGTACGGTCGCAGGTTGAAATTCTGCTTTTAAAGAGTTTAGTGAGCCCGCTACGGCGATTATGGTGCAAACGATCGTTCTGCGAATTGTCATGTCGGAACGCTGAAGAGTGGCTCCTATCGTATACAGTGACCAATGAAACTGTCGTCTGCAATGCCCTCTCGTCTGCAATGTCCTCTCCCCGAGAGCAATTGGGCTCTCGGGGAAGGGCTGAACATGCTTGAAATATGACGGAAACGAAGCACGCCCGTGTATTTACAGTTGGAATATTAGCATTAAAGAAAATCAGACAGAACGACATATTTGGGGATAGGTAAATTTGCTTTGTGCTATAGCCGGATAGTTTTTACTGTACAGTCGGCTTGTAGCCGAGCTCACAAAACCTGCCTGCCACTGTTCTAGCTGTTTCTTTTTGATTTTTGGTAGTCAACCGATCCGGGATCTACAAGCCCTCTGCCGAAAGGCACATGTTTTTAACCACCTTAGGCTGCTCAGTCACTTTCTTCGAGCAAAACCGCGTTCGTGCTATTTATTTAAATTATATTCAATCCGAGATGGTTAGATCGAGCTCAAAACGCTCTTTAATTTCGAATGTGCATTTTACAGTCCTCTCGTCGATGCCAAATTCATGAGCTTTTAATGCATAAGAGTAAGCGTTGAAATAATGAACTGACCATCGGTCGGAAAGTGATGACTTCGGAACACCCAGTGCTCCACGTTATCGATGTCGCTCTGTGGATTCGCCAGACCTACTCGGCACAACATATTTTCTTTCTTCCGCCGACGGTGTATAGCCGGGTACGACAAATTCACTTAGTAACGCAAGTTTTTTTACACCTTTTTCTTGTTTTCGAACGCACCGCGGCGTAGCTAACCGTACAAAACACTCTCTTCCAGCTGCCGAGTGAATATCCCCCTAACAGAAGTTAATTCACGACGATCACTGGCGCCACACACGAACATCGCAAAACAAAAACAAATATTATGATAGAAAAACTGGCGTCTCTCGGGCCACCCTGCGACGTGCTTTGCAGGGAAGTGAACACATCATGACTGCGAGGAGCAGGAGTCGAGCGTGTTGTTTTATTGGCTGTCGCAAAAAATTACAGCGTGAACGTTCACGTTTTACCCTTGTGCCGTTCGAAATATCTTCCTATCAGTGGCATTACTGATAAAAAATCGATACACTGGTAACATTACTTATTGCTTAGATGATCATTGAGAAAATCTACACCTTCAAAGCGACGCGTGTAAAAGGAGAAAGCGCAGTGTGCAGTGTCAGTGACGGGTGTAGTATGCGTTCATGTTGATGTTTGTACGTGTTATGTGCATGTTATCGCTGTTTGTGTACTGCATTGTATCTAGTGGCACACGAAGTGTTTATGTGCGTATAATAAAGATGTCTAAATCGCAATAGTACCTTAACACTTTTGTGGCCGATGAAATAGCCACTACGTGGCGCCATCTAGCCTAGACATTTGCAATTGAAATTAAATAAACCCGAAACACTCCGAGATTAAACGAGAAATTACTTAAGGATAAAGGAAAACTAGGTTAGACCGGTGACAAGCGATATGTCCACGCCCGATGTTAAAGTCAACAGAGAGGCGATGGAAAGCAGGGGTTAAAATAAAAACAAGACATTTAATAAGAAGCAATAAAAAGCCGCGCACGTCAACCATCACAAATTGACACGCTAAACAGCGAACAACTAAAAAGGGCCACCCACGAAACTTCGGGTACTGAGGCCGCGAAAAAAACTAAAACTCAAAAAATCAAAATACAGCCAGAACAAACCAACATTCTCCTGCTCGCGACAATCGTCCACACAAAATGCAGCAGGGAACTCGAGTTCACCGGAGCATAAAAACAAAGCTAGACAACCAAAGTCTCTAAAGTCCGGGGACAAGTCTAGATGAAAAGTTAAAACGAAAAGTTCCGATAAACAAAAGTCTCAACGGCTATATGCCCGAAGCCCAGGTGAAGAGTTCAAGAGCTCACTGAAGCTTTGCCGAAGACGGGTCCCGAGGATCGTTGACGTCTCGTTTCTCGGCGCACCGACGCAACACCGCACTCTCTCTCAAAAAAAAAAAAAAGTTTGCAGGTTACAGCACGTTAACGCAGGCAAAAGCACGGCCGAAGCCAAAAACACACCCGAAGGTAAAAGCACTCCCGCAGGCAAAACACGCCACTAAGGGCTTTCACCGAAAAGGCAAAAGTGAGGTAACCTGCCCAAAAGATTCCAACAACTTCAACTTGCGGGAACAAATGACGGGAGGAATGACCAGCCGACCTGCCCGGACCCTCTGGGGAGTTAAGGGCATGTTTATACTCCGTCTTAACGTCAACGAGCTCACGCGCTCGTTCACGCTCCCTGGCGCTGTCTGCGAACGGGGTGTCTATACTCGAACGTCAAGTTGAACGCGGCGCAGCGCAAGCAGCGCCGCGTTCCGGTGAGCTTCTCTCCGGTGAGCTTTTCTCCACCGCCCGTTCTCCGGTGAGATTTTCTCCGCCACCCAGCAGTAACAGCCGAACAAGGGCTCATCGCAGCCAAGACAGTGCAATCGACGAGCACAATAATAAAAGGTGAGCGGGTTCTTGTCTAAAACATTCGATCGCCTCTATTTCATAAAAAGCTGAATCAAGAGTGTGTTGGTTCGGGTCGAACAAAGAATCTTCAGCGCGAGACTTTCACAACTTCCAAATAGCAAAGTGTGAAGCATACTACCAAAAAATATTTTTTCTATTTTTAGCAACACTGAATACATTTTTGTAATGTTTGTCTTGTTACGGCAAAAATCGGTCTTCACAAGTTGATATGCAAAGCAAATGTCGAAATTAGAACAAAATCGAAAGAATCACGTATATTTCTTCCGCATTTAAAATAAATAATCGTTTTACGTGCATCTCTGCAGAATATTTGGAATCGCCAGATCAAATCACCTCTCCTACATCTAAGAGAAAGAAGTTGTAAGACAGTATCGATCCTTTGACGCGCTTCGGTAGCTTTTGTCTGCCTGCAGTTCCTAACTTCAGGCCTCACGCAAGAACCGCTTGAAGCGTGAAATCTTTCACCCCTTTTCGTGACCCAAAATGCCAACAAAGAACGGAACATCCTCCCAACGACGCATACAGGCGATCGACAACTAGTGACTTACACCCACCCACAAGATATCATCGCCGCCGAACAAAAAGGAAAAAAAAAGCGAAAAGAAATCTTTCACTCGCATTTGCGACGCCAAAACATCAACAAAGTACGGAACATCCTCCTAAGGGCGCGATACCCCGCCCCACTAATAAGAAAGAAGAAAAAAGACACCCCTGTTTTCGGAGAGGCAGTCCCCCTCAAAATCATGACCGCAAACCCGACGACCTTGAAGACTCAAGTAGTCCGGGGCGCAATAACACATTGCGCAATTTCGAGAGGAAGTACTGCCGACACAATCATAGATGGCGCCAGCTGACAGCTGGATTAGTGACATTTTGATGGCTATAAACTTGGTGAAAATACATCGCAATGAGAATCTCCGGAAAAAGGATATTGTTGGAGATATATTAAAAAAGTCCTAGTATTCAATATTATGGAGTCTGAATTTGCATTTAGGCCCTGGTTAATTTTTGAAATGTTCATGAAGAACGGAACGAGAAAGAAAAGCGTTTTTTCAAGCAACTTCAAGTTCCCGTCAAAGATTTTAAACATTAAGATCGGAAAATGGAGCGCCACAATACTACTCAGTTTTTTTTATTATCTTTTTAATAAAACCATTCCCAAGTCCACGCGTTCGGTGGAAAAAGTTGCCATTGGAAATGCATTGGGCTATCAAGCTGCAATATCATCTCATTTCTTTTTTTTCTTTTTTTTTGATTCCGACAGTAGACAGATTTTGAGAAAACAGATATACTGAAACGTATTTAGTAGCGACGCAACCAAACCCGATGGGAATTTTATCAGAGGACAGCACGAACCTAGACAACGCGTAAGTTCGAGTTGCAGGTCAACGAGCGCCGCAGATTATGAATGGAAAGGGTAGACAGCTTTCAAATTGCATATGGCTAGAGTGCATGATCTTTAAATATTGTATAGGTTATGCAAGTTTTAATAAAATAAAAATAGGAATCGCTCATGGACAGTCCCGATTCATTGACCCAGTTTTTCATTCGTGGCATGGTCCTGCACAAGTTAATTGAGTCACAAAAGCAATATCGGTGTGTGGGCAACCTGGGGATTCTAAGCGTTTGGCCCAGGTTGCCCCTCCGACAGTCATGAGTGGCCATCTTCACCACGAGGGGGCCAAGGGCAACTGGCCACGTGAGCGGCGCTTCGCCGCTGATGAAGGGCCGTCGCAGCGTATGCGCGGGGGCAGTTGGGATCGCGGCGCAGGTGATAGCGTTCATTAAATGTTTACGTGTTGTTGAACCGGTGTGCTGTGTCACTCTCCGAGACGGGTAGCAGCAGGGGAAATCCTACAAGTGTTACGTTCGACAAATTAAATATAAAAAAGTAACACTCATCAAATTTGCCAAACAAGCACTTCATAAGCCTTTGTATTGGTGTTAGTTAAGATGAAGTCAATTAATTTATCGCGTAAAGACACATAAAATAAGTGATTATCCATGAGCGTTTCTAGGTTGTGGATGTAGTTACAATATCCCTTTTTAGTCACAACAAGCCATGCAGTGATGCTACTATACGTCGCTTTTTATAGTTGATAGTTTCGACTAAAACTGTTACTTTAGAAGCTAAAATGAAAACCGTCAATGGTAGGAAAATGTTAAATATATCTTAAATAAAACATGTTTTAAAAACAATTGCACGGCAATATTTTAGAGCAAGTAGTGCACGCTACTATATAAGTACTCTTAGAACTAAAAAACAAAAAGGAGTCAGATATCGGGAAGCATATTAACTGAAAACGAAGTGTTCATACCTGCAAAAAATAGTTGAAGGAAAGCGACGATCTGGACCAGCTTTCTCAAGCCGCACATCGAATCCATCTTGACGTTGCCGCGACGCAGTTCCCAGACGACAAATTCACGTTAAGATTTGAACGAGCGTCTGTCATATAAACTATACCATTTGCCCCCAAACAATTCTCGAGACAAGCCGGCGTTTTCTAGCGCAACGTACAAAACCGACGTAGGGATAATGTCTCACTGCTGAACTAAATTTTCCGTCAGGACAGCTGTAATGTGACGGCGCTTCCGGCCCGCACTGAGAGCGCGGCGTTGTATCTTTAGACGGAGCGCCTCAGCGCGGACGTTGCCATCTGACACCCATTATCAAGCGAACGAGTCTGCAATCCGAGTTTCGGCTTGTGTTTGCTTGGTTTCAGTTCCGACTCCGCGCGCACACTACTCGAATTTGGGTCTGGTTTTCTAAACGACCCTTCGAGGAGCCCTTGCTGATGGGCCTCCTGCGCTGAAGCTTTGAACAAACTGTGGCGCCCTCGTTTTGGGTAGTACAAACTCACCTGGTTGGGACTCCCAGTATTGTGGCGCCTTCATCGTGATTTTTTCCTCCTGTGTAGTGCAGAAGAACGGAAAAGCACCCTTAGAAGTCCGAAATCGGCTACATTCAACGCCACAAGACAATCGAAAGTTCCGGATTTATGCCACCACCGCTAGGGTACGCGTCTCGTATCTCTAATGGCCAATTCGTGTGGGGCATACAGCACCCGTCCAGTGCAGTAAACTCTTTCCACCTTAGTACACGAAAGACTGGCATGGAGAGAAGGTAGCTCCCCTCTCCTCCAGCCTTCCGTGTACCACGAACCGCACTGCACCGGTGCGATGCGGGCCCAGACGAATTGGCCAAAAGTGGTGACGTTAGAACATCTGGCGTCCCTACGTTTTTTTTCCCCTTTATGTTGGTTTGGGACGCGTGATACAGCGTTTTCTGTTCACGCTCTTATCGTCCTCGCTTTGGCGTGTGCTTGGACGGCGTTAGCATTTTGCATTTTTTTCTATTTTTCTCGTTATTATGTTCTGCGCCAGAGCAGACACGCTTCTATATGTGTGCCAGTTTGAGTCGCACAAGTTTGTATCACCCAAAACAAGTCCTAACAAGTCATTTTTCGCAGCGCCTCCTGGGCAACGCAGGATGCCTATAGAACACGGCACCGTCTCTTTGGCGACATTCCGTTTGCGAAACAACGGGCATGAAGATTTTTTTCTCTCTTTTTCCTTATATCTTGAGGCGAGGTTCCACGGTGTCATTCAATCAGAAGGCTTGCCAAGCTCTTCCTTCAGGGAATATGACCAAACCTATTACCTAAACGTTTCTTGCTTTTTGACTGGTCCTTCTTCCGCGTTCTCATCAGCCGCATTCTGATTCGCTGTCGAGCAGTAATAAGAGGCTCAAGGCTCACCACGCCCTGGGTTTCTTAAGCTCCGACTATAGCCCTCTTTCTCGCAGGCCGACTTTAGGTCACTTTGACCACCAATTGTCTGGAAGCTTAACATTAAAGTGGGCCACTCTGACGTCCGCGTATTTTCACTGAAGCTCTACCAGCTTTAGCACGCAAGTGTGAACGCTGATTAAGAGGACAGATCTTGCTCGAGGCAGGACAGCGATTTTTCACCCTGCAGCCGCTGACAAGTTGGCAATGCCTGGGAGGAGTTTCAGTTTCCTGACTCCAGGGCGCGCACCCTGCCTTCGATGATGCTTCGGAGTCTCGTGAACCTCGAACGTGCGCGCCCAGTCAAAGCACGGCAGAAGGGCATCGAGCACGTGCTGGAGGCTGGGAGTTCGAAAGGGACGCCCCGCCGTTCCCATGAAGCTTTTACGAAGCTTATTGACACAAATAATGATTCGTTAGAAAACATTAATCTAAGTGGAAGACTTAAAAGTATGGTATTTCGTCATGTGGAAAGATAGAGCTCGCAATTGCTCGGAAATAATTGGAAATGGAAGCTCAAACCCCGTAGAAAAGCTGCTGGGGAAGTTTTGCTCATAAATGTTCGACTCCAACAATGAGCAGATATCCAGTCAATTTATCGGATCAAGTTGAAGGTTATAATATTCAAATGTAAAGATAAAAATTGCCTTTCGTGCGTTGATAGATATAAAAATCGACTGAGCAATTCATGTCATAATCTCGCAAATTTTCCGGCGTAGATAAAAGTTTTTTTTTTGCTAAATTTGTGGGATATTAATAATTACGTTCGTCGCAGAGTTTTCTAAGGAAGACGTTATTTGTCTGCCGTTCAAGTGAAGCGAAAAAGTCTAAAATAAACAAGAACCACGGGGAATTTGAGTCACGCATACAGCGCATGTCTCACAAAAATAATAAAACAAAAATAAAACGAGGTGAAAGATTTAGGGCCGTTTTCACCTCTAAACTTGACGCATACGTTAGTAACGCTATCCAACGCCCTCGTAGAATGAAGAACGGAGCTACGTCGACAGATCATGAACACGACGAATCGTCAGTGCGTATAGAAGAGGAACGGTCTAGCACCGATTGCACCCTAAAGAGTAACATGTCCGCCGACCTCCCCCGCCGCCTAATCTCGAACCACTCCAACGAGGAACTTCTCAAGTTAAAGAAGCTTATCCCACGTATCACCGAACTTCGAGCCAAAACTCTTCCAGCGTCTCCACGATGCGGTCGGTGGCCCTGCCGTCGCGCTCTTGCTGATTCTGACAACAAGTACCGCAAGATGCCTGGGCCCGTTTATTCGAAGCGCGGTCTGCGGTCCCACGGCAGCCATCTTGAACATGGCGTTAGTTCAACCAGATAGATGACGACACAGACCCGTGGGGTGGCCGGAATATTAGTTCACGGTGGGATGGCTCGAGCTCCATCACGTTTCCATCGTGGCCTTGCTCGCGCCGCTGCCAGCTGTGCTCAGCTGGCTCAATAGCGTGGCCCAGCAAACTCATGTATGCGAGAATGGCAGGCTGGGAATGTCAGGCTGGGCTCTCCTCTGATATAGGGACATGCGGTTCGGTGGTTGCCACGGGCTTTTGCAATAAATCTTACCAAGAAGGAATCAATTGTTGACTGACGTGTCAATATTCTGTTCATGAAAAATTCTTCTGCAGGAATGCACGCTCAGAAGACTCAATCTTTTAAGAGACCAGTGGAAGCGGACGTCTAGTAAGCTGCTTTGAGATTTACGGTACTTACCTCACCGTTATAATGCCGACTGAAAAGTGACGTCATAGAAATATTGTGTTTCACGGGATCCGGAAGATGTTACAAAGGTTGTTACATTATAGTTCCTGGAAAACAAACGGCCGTTACAATATTTTCGGAAGTACCAGCAGACATAATGCTGTAAGTACAGCTTAGGAGGAATATGATGAAAAGCAGTCAGAATAGATAGGAAGACGTTTATTTGCAATGAAGACGCTATGAATGAGCGGCGTTTAGCGACGGCAAGCAATGAGCGTTCGGGAATTTATAAGTTCACATGATTGCTAATTATGGACATGCGGACAATGAAGACCTGTTTTGTCGAGAGATGGAGTTGCGGTGATGACCTGATATCGGACGACTCGTAGCTTTTAACAAGCAAGTTTCTTGTCAGCGAAGTGTAAGCGTCCAGTAACAAGCACCGCTTATAGCTACAGACGTTGTCGACGTTTCGAACACTTACCGCTTTGACCGATCTATTTATTGACCATTCATGCTGTTCAGATTTAAATGAAAGACAACATTCTTGAACTCCCTTGTCAAATCAAGGAACTCTCAAACTTGTCAGATATTTTGGGTTTCCGTCTTGCAGCGCGAGACGGAACCTGTTCATGTGCTACTCCAATACTGGCACACCACCGTTCAATAAATAGCACATTAATTAGTTTTCAGGCGAGATGCATGAACAAACCTTTTCCGCAACGTTTTCGCTTTCCAATCGAAGTATCTTTATTCGCAGGGCTGTGCATTCTACAAAGGGCAGTGATCCGACTGTCTTCTCATCCCGACAACTTTTCTGTCGCTGTGCTATCATGACGATACTGTTCGATAGATTAATTTGTTTTCTGGCGAGATTCAGGAACAAACCTTTTCCGTAATGCTAATTGCTGTCTTGGCTTTCAAATCAAATCATTTTTACTCGCTGGATTAAGCATTCTTCAACTGAAAAGAGGCAGCGGTCCACTGCACTCCTCGTCTCGACAACGTTTCTGTCAGCGCGAAGAAGTCACTTGCACTTCGAGAAATACTCGGTGCAAGAAGAGCGCACTCGAGTGTCAGTCCTTTGGTGGCGCTTCTGTCCATTTAATGAACGGAGCAGCAAACTCTTGCGCACCGCAGCACGAACTTAACGCGCACAATCGTGGCTGATTCGACGTCAATCCATGCAAGTCATTTAATACATGGCTCGCATTGATGTTGCATCAGCTGCCATTGCTTCCTAACCAATTTATTTATTCATGATCACAAATGTACCTACAAGAAACCCAAGAGGAAATGGCAACTGAACTGGCCAGGCGGGAACGGGCAGCTGAGGCATCTGCAAGTTCACACAAAGCTGCACCTCCCAAAAGGTCAGCCCTTGTGCCCTCTCACGCAAAGCAGTTTTTGTGGAAATTCTGTCACCAGAATGTCATTACCTGTCTAAGTAATGTGGTGCAGCCTATTTTGCTGGGAGTGTCCAAAAGCTAAATCTTAGCGCTAATTAAATTTTTAGATGCGGTCTATGTCAGGACAAAAGCTGAAAGTGACGATGTTGCGGGCTCTCAAAAGCAGCGCTAGCAGGGACCGAAACGGGCACACAACTGACCGGTTCAACTGATGCAGAAAGAGAGCCGATCATGCACAAAATGTGAGTGTGGAAAGCAGCTTGGGAATCCCAACACTCAGCGTAATGTCATGCCGAGTCCTTTACATTTATACTTCCTTGGGATTGCTCTGTTTCACCACTCATGCAAAGCTTTGCAGTTTACCAAGCCTTCTCTATTTCACAAAGGCCACTAAAGCAGTCGGGAGTTACAAGGAAGACGAAGAATCAACTAAATAACAAAAAATAGCACGAGGACCCAATTTGACGCCTGCAACAATGTGTTGTCATGATTTGTTGATGAGGAATGCCGTGCTTTCTGCCTACACCCCAATGTGCGTGAATAATGCTGCTAGGGGGCACACCGGCAGAGCTGCTAGAAACACCTTTCTCTGACCCACCCTGCTCTATCAATTGCAGGACTACCTGCGGCTCGGCTTCCAGTTGATGCGGGAGGTGCTTTAGGGCCCTACTGCCTAACACGTAAGTCATTTATGGCCTGACCTTTGGGTACTCGTATGTTTACCATACTAACAGAACCCATGCTTTAGCATTGAAAAGGTAACTTTTTTAATGCACCTGCAATATATGAAAGAAGTTCACTGTGCGGTGATAGAGCCGAACATGTCATATGCAACACATAGCTTATATCTTGCATAGAGGATATTCATTCATAAAGGGTGGAAAAAATAATGTTGAGAAAGAAGGCATAAACGGCAAAGAGCTCTCTACTCTACTGTTGTGGCTGCGCTCTGTTGCTGAGCAGGATGAACCGAGGAATGTCCTTCCTACGTCATGACTACGTAACAAGTTCCCCAACGTTGCTAGATTACCTCCCAAATAGGCTCCACATGCATCCACCAGGTGCACATTGAAAGATTGTTTAATTAGCTTTAAAATTAGTTTGCTTGTGCCTTTCAACGAAAGACTGGTATTTTTGAGGTTATGTTGCAACATGCAACACATTAAAGCTAAAAAATGAGCGCTGGAATTTGGTTTCCGTACCCCTTCAATGTGAAATTGTTTTTCAGTTGCTGACGAGGACACCCTTGCGAAGAATGAGATTGTGGATCCTACCATCGGCCTCCAGAATATGGATGGAATGGTAAAATAAAAAAAAATTCACTTTCATGCAGTGTATGATATACATTAAAAGAGTTTAGGATAGTGCAGGGGTGGCCAGAGTGACATGGAGTTAGAGCCGCAGACAAAACTACGAAAGTTTAGAGTCGCTGGAAAAAAGAAAGGGGGGGGGGCTACTTTTAACAAGAAACGATATGGAAGGAACAGTTCTTTCCAAAGAGGACAAGTATAATGGGCGACTACAACAAATAACACTAGGCATCAGAAGGTCTTTTCCACCGCTAAGCAAAAGTTAATACATGATTCACTAGCCAGTCACTGCCCCTGACAACCGTTATGCGTATACGGTTGAAAGTCTTTCTAGAACAATAAAGGAAACAGGGTCACTGGACGCATCTATGTGGCAAAAAGCATTCCAGCTGTATGTATGTAGTGTGTTGCAAGGCTGCCAAGACTGTGAGCTCTTTTTAAATCCTAGAACTCTTTTCGTCTAGGGGACACGCGTCATGGGGACACGTTTTCCAGGGAGCCGCGAGCCGCACTTGAACCCGCAAAGAGCCGCGTGCGGCTCGCGAGCCTCAGTTTGGCCACTCCTGGGATAGTGTAAGCACAGTAGATTGAATCGATTGCAACCAGAAGTCATTAAAATATTATTGTAGCCAGGCTCTTAATTGTAGTTATAGCCAGGGCCTGGAAAACATTCTATTGTCACGCTCACCTGATGCAACTAAGGGATTACATACCTGTTTCATGCAAATGCCATGAAGCTTTGTAGGCCCATCAGCTGTGCAGATGCCCATGAAGATAGGAATTCATAGGTATAGTGCTGTTTTAAATTTAAAGGCCTAAATTTCATGCATGTAATTATTTTAGTGCATTTTAGATGCATCTTGGAGTATACAGTACCACTCTGCGTCAACGACTGGTATGTGTGAAGCTGTTTCTCGCTTTTGTTTATAACAGATCCATGTCGGACAAGGTGTGCACGTCAACCAGGAATCCGGGCAACATGCGGAAAGCAGAGTGCGACTCCATGTTTTGCAAGATCACTGCTGCTTCCATACGGCCAGTGGAAGTGCTTTTGGAGAGGTCGGTGACCGGCACCCTCTCCAACAAGGCAAAGGCAGCGGGGCAAGAGAAGGCGTTTGCCCCACTCACTCCGCACAAGGTGCAGGCTCTCTCATTAAGCAAACATTTTGTTTAAAATCTTGATACGAATCTCGCGGAGTCGCGTAAAATATTTCATGCTAAATTCGTATCAACGAAAGCGAAACAAAATTTATATTTTGAAGCACAAGGAATGCATGAATGTGCATTTATTTATGGCAGAAAATATCTTGTATGCAATTTGCACGATTCTAACATGCCCCCGATAGTAACACGCAGTTATATTCAACCCACGAATGTTAAAAAAATTGATTAATGCCGATTCTACCGCGCAGATAAATTAATGACGGCTGAACAACATACACTTCGTGGAAAGCATTTTATCAAATGCACATACTCGGAAAGTGCCCACACTAAGTGCTGTTGAAGCCCTACATCGAAAACTTGCGAGCGAAAATTCGGTTCCTTTGTCTTTCCAACCAAGCTCGCATGTCACCGTGGACCACACCGAAGACACCACCAACATCACTCGGTTTTCTGTTTTTGCCAACGCAATCACTTTTTTTTAGAGGTAACCTTATAGTAAAATCGGTTTTGCTTTTCCAAGGTTGAAACACCATTCCACAAGATCGCAAAAACAAAACAGCGAATTTGGATTCAGATTGGATTGGATTTGAAACATGTGTTGATGGTGATGGGGCTGGCCACTTTGCACAGTTTTTTTAGCATTTTGTTTAGTTTTGGTTTTTGGGTCCGATTGTAACACGCATGTAATTTTGAGCTCAAGTCTTTGGGTAAACAAAGTGCGGCTGATCCCTGGCAGCAGCAGGCAATCAGCCGCCCGGAGCCTTGGGAGCTTACAGTCGCCGATCGTGGCCTCCTCGCCACCATCGGTTGTGGAGCACGCATTCGTATCAGCCGTCGCAGCGCGTCGAGGTATTCGGAACACCCAAAAATTTTCACGTTGTATACAATGCGCTTCGGCCGAGGAATTTGCGAATTTGTTTTATTCCGAAATTCGTACCAATTAGTATCACCGAGATTTTACTCTAGTAGGTTGTCTGCTAACACCTGGACGTGTGTCAAGGGTACCCTGCCAAGAATGAAAGTCAAGCATAACAGATAATAACCGTAAATAATAATCGCACATTTGTATTTTGAACAGATGATTTTATTTTTCGTTCTAAGCAGCGAACTCGAGCAAGTGCTCGAAGAGAAGTCAACGAAGAGCTCGATGCGTCGTGGGGTATCTGGCAAAGCTGGCGTGGTTACGAGCTGTGCCGTTCGGGTGCATATTGGTGGCGTAGACGTGTTACAGCCTAGCCATTTGAAACACCTGTGGGCTTTACGTGGACCAACGCGGACTAAGCCGACTAAGCGCCCATGTGTGAGATAAGTCATGTCAAGGTCATCGCGTTCAGGGCGAGATTACTCCAACAGTTGAGTATACCTCCAAAAAGCGGCGCTGCTCCGATGTGTAGTGCAGCTACATAGCGGTTTTTGCTATGTCACGACTACGTTTCAAGATCCCCAACATTGCTAGATTACCTCCCAACGAAGCTTCGGAGGCATCCACCAGGTGCACATTGAAAGACTGTTTAATTAGCTTTAAATTTAGTTTTCTTGTGCCTTTCAATGAAAGTTTGTTGTTTTTGAGGTGATGCTGCAACATAGCCCACATCCAAGCTAGCAAATGAGCGCTGGAATTCTGTTTTCGTACCCCTTTAAGATCTGCTGTAAGCTACATTCTGGCATTTGTGTAACTTCTTGTGGAAGCACACTTCTTCGAAAAGCACCAATTAATGCCTAGAGGAAATTAATTTCGGCATTAGGAAAACTTGTTTGTTTTGCTTTGTTTATCTACTTATTTTTTCTTAGTGGAGAGACACATGCATCAGATTAAACTTCAAAGCAGCATGTTGAAGTAAAAGAGAAATGTGCAACAATGCAGGAACAAACATTGCATCGTTTTTAACAGCCCACGCTGCGAAAGGCATTCAATTCTATTGGCTATTAGTTTCAGGGAAGAAAGGCAACGTAAACTTATCCTCTTAGCATTTGCATTTAATTTTCTTATGGTCATAATCTGCTTGCTGACATGTATATTGCAGGTTTGAAATGCACCTTTCATGATGTATGCCAACTGTAGGGAGGTAAATGTTCTGAATTCATTTTAACCATCAATTTCTCTCTTTCTTCAGGTGACTCCCAACCTAAGGATTACTTTGTTATGGAGATCTCAGATTGTTAGATTGGATATGGGCATACTTATGACTACTGTCCTGAGTGCTCTAGAAGCAAACATCACTTTATGCAATAAGTAAAGAAATAATGGCTTGGAGACTTTTAGAAGGTTAACTAAAACGAGCATTGCTATAATATCCTGAGGGTAGCCTCACCTAAAATTGAGAAATTTGGTGAAAATGTAAGGTAGTCTACCTCGTAGAGTGCTACCAAAAAGGGTTATAAATATTGTAGCCAGGCCATGAATGGAAGATCTTTCAAGGAATGTGAAAGATTGATGATGCTATTTTTAAATTCTGTGGCCTGTTTGAAGGGACCATGCCAAATGATTCTGAAATCAAATTTCATCCACCGATTGTCCTAAAAGGTGTGAAAAGAAACACAAAAACGCAAAAATAGGGAGCCAAAAAGAAATTCTTTGCTATAGAACTTTTAAAAGAAAACTGACTCTTTTGCGCCTTCTTTCCTTCGAAAGATCTCTCGCCTGTTCACTGCGATGCATCCGCGGAACTCGCAGCACGTCAGCCGAATTCACGTCGCCTATTGGGTAAGAGCCTACCTCACCAGCACCGCGATCATAAACAATAAATAGCCGGCGAATGTTTCCTAAAAGGTTTGTTAAATAATATTCAGATCCACATTTTGTAGCATAATTCGAGATGTAGGGAACGCAAAATTGCCACACATCTCTGATGCAAACTTGCTCTGACGAGCCAAGCGCCATCTATCGTGTGGTAAACGAAGCTAAGAAACAGCTCCGCCAGCTCGGAGCTGTCCTTTTACGATCAAATCAAGCCGACAGTGTCACTTCATCACGACGACCAACGAACGTTTATTTTTCTACGTGTTCTTCTCGCGCTTCCCGACTTCCAGCAAGAAGAAAAGTACTTGAAACAGACCACGACGAACAAGAACGCTGGATCCACAAACACCCGAGATACAACGGCCACGATTCCACCGTCCCCGACCAAGCGAGCTTGGCAGATAGGCCTAGCAGGCACTCCGACTGGCGCAGCGTGTGCTCCGACGGTCCTTGGCCAAGACCGTCTGCCCACGACCGGCTGGCGTGCTGAATGGAATATGCCCGCGCGACCCTTGTGGACCCTTCACGTATTAGTGAGTCTTGATCGCTTTAGACCAAGAGGTGAGGTCGATCTCTTCCTTTGTCATCTCCCTAGTTTTCTAAGGCAGTGGTAACGAGCACTGTCGTCGAAAAGGCACTCTCGTCGATTCTACTCTTCTTGTTTTGTGTGATATAGTGCTCAAACAAACGCCGTATTGATTACCTTCTGTAACACGGTATGTACACTTTGTTATTAGTATGCCATTTTTATCTCATGACACATGTCACTGCGACGTCACAGTGTCTGGAGCTATAACCAGTTCGTGGGAGCTACGCGCAATGCCGTTCAACCTTCCTTTGCAGAGTGTCACGCCAGTATCGAGTTGCAGTCATAAAAGATCGGTCCCGAAGCGCTTACCAACAGCGTGAATACAGCACTTCCATCAAACGCCGCGTCCGCTCCGAGTGTGAACAGGTATTTACGTGGCTCTTGCTGACACTGTCGTAGTTCAAACGTATCTTTTTTAACGTCGGCTCGCTCTTGCATCTCCGAGGCAGCGAAAAAACGCCGCGGCAATTTGTTTCTATCTACGTCGCTTTGCAAACGACTGACACGGCCGCCTTTAACCAACAATGCCAGTTGGGTTGACTACTGGAGTCTTCGACGGAAGACTCGCCGCACTTCCCAACAGGCATACCGGCGTATGGGACTAGTCCCACGCTGTCGCTGTAGCGAAAAATATCTCATTGAATTTCGCTCAGCTGCGATGTGTCCACGGCAATCGCGGCGATGAGGAGCGCCGATTCAGAAAATACGTCGGTGACATCAGCGCCATCAGCGCAGTAAAACCTACCGGCGCACCCCCAATTCGCCGCCGCTGACGCTTCCATTCTACAGCCGAGAGAACTTCCGGTTCCTGTCCCAGCGTACGTCACGACCGTCAAAATTACGCCGCAACTTGTTTTGCGGTCAGTGGAGAGAAAGAAAAGTCGATATTTCATTATTTTTTGTGTAGAAGTTAATGAACCGAGACGAAAACGGATGCCTGTTCGGCATTCACTGAACGTTGAAGGTTTAACGTAAGAGTTATCTGTCAAAAGTAAAAGGTAATTTCATAACCCTTTAAGCTGTTACTACAGCAGGGATGACAACTAAATATAAGCAGTCCAGGGATTTCCTGAGCCTTTAGAGGTGTATAGACCACCTAGTTTTCCTAAACACCCCCCCCCTTAAATCTAAAAAAAATAAAAAATTCTTTTTTAGATTAAGTAGAAAACACCACCTCTCAGGTGTATATATAAAGAAAAGGAAACATACATTACGGGTATGAGCATTTGGTTAATAGACGTCTGTAAATTTGCTAGAGGAGTAAAAAAGAAACAGTTTTATATTTATCTAACCTCGCCTCGCATCGCCTCCCCCCCCCCAGCCATTCGGACACCCCCTTGACTAGAATCCTGGGGAAACCCCTGAAGCAGTTTCCAATGTTTATTGTCTACTTATCTGCAGTTGTAGCTCATATTCCTTACAAAATCACTGGCCTAGCAGTGAGATTTATAGACATTCGCTACCTGTTTTGTGCTTAAAAGATTCTAACAAAAGCCAGGGTGGGCTGTCTATTGGGAGTGGAACATGAATCAGGATACTGCGGTACTTTTGTTTTTATGGTAATCTCTAAACTGTGCAAATTCTAAGAAACTTTGAAGGTTTGTTAGGTGCCAGCTTCCACTTAACTGCTTCCATTGAGACTAATTTACAATTGGTCTTCTTAAACTATGACCCTCCAGCCTATATGTATGTTGTTCTATATTGTTTTAAGTCTGAGCACTACAAAAAATTATTACCCTGGATTTTCAATATTCCAGGCTGCTTTTGGCTACACCTGAGGGAGAAGGGGTACCACCAGGCTGAAAGGGTAGCCCAGCACCAGAAGATACGGCGGTACCTGTCGGAAAAGCTGTCCGATCCCAGGAGAAATCGCTAAAAGGTATGTGCGTCTATACTACAACTTCCTTAATTAACATACTATTTTGGGTCGCAAGTTTACAAGCATTTTTAGATGATGGTATAGATCAAATATTTAGAGGTTAATATATCTCTAAATATTTATGCAAACAACTTTAAAGTAGTGTGTTGATCAGCTGACCACTTGAAAAAGGCTGTGGGTTGCTTGGTCGCTACTGCCATCCCATCAAGCCGTGCTCGCTCACTCTCCAAAAGTTGCAGGGTCACACAATTACAACGAAGCATGTCACTCTCACTGTCCCTTAGTCGTCTCTAGGCCCACTCTGCTGTTGACTTATGTCAATGGTCGTCCTGTGTTTGGTCCCATCGCTAATCACTGAATTGCCCTTGATATGTCCAGGCTCATCCCTTTGCTGCCTGTCCTCCCGATGCGCGGTCCCACCATGGACTGCGCATGCTGTTGCAGGCCTGCCGTCACTTGCACCCCATGTTGTAGCATTTTTACCCTTTCTTTATAATAATTTAGCTTAATTTATAAATTGCAAATACTATAGAAATGGAACAAATGTACTATCGCAGCCAATACGAGCTGAAATGTCGCTACGCGTGGCACGCGATAATATGAGAGTTGTCTCTCAGATTGTTCAGCAAACCTCGGTATGCGCTGAGGTAGAGACAAGTCGCTTCTTGTTCTGGTTGCACCACTATGCCGTTCCGTGTCAATTTCCAGCTCATAGTGGCGCAATGAGTGCAGAAGCAACCTGCCTAATGCCTCAGCAAACACAGAGGTTCGCTGAAAAATCTGACAGGTGACTCTGATAGTACCACACGCCATGCGTCATGGCGTTTCAACTAATATTGGTCACTATAGTACTTCCTCAAATGTTTCTGGTTTTTCTGTACCACCTTGCCATTCCTCCCAGCGAAACAATGTATGATTTCATAACTTAATAATGAAAATATCAAAGCAACGCAGCTTGTTTGACTTTATTCTTATTAGTAGCTGCATTTGCTGTACTCAAATGTCAGGCTGGCGATTACCAGTGTGCGGTGGACAATATAATTAAATTCTAAGTGGGATATGCACCTCGTCATGATCCAGACATAGCGTAATTAAGTTTCCACATTATGCATTCACATATTGTCGTGCTTTGCACTCAACCATTTGTTTAAGTGGTGGCCAACTCGAACTGTTTCAAATTAGCCATGAAACCACCATAATCAAACCATAAAAAGATAGACGTCCCAAAATACGACAGGTCATTCGACCATCAGACCATCAGACCATCAAACCATCAGACCATCAAACCATCAGACCAACAGACCATCAGACCATCAGACGTCCTCAATTACGACTCCATCAGACCATCAGGATTTTCCTGATGCTCTTTTCGATAGGGCGCTCTCCGCATCCCGCTACGATACCCGGAACTCTACTGTCAAGGCCATAGGCGCGCAGGCGCAGTAGCGGCTTCTTCGTTGCGAAGGGCTTGGGGAGGGGAAACGCGGTCTACGAAAACTCCCTATTAAGGAGCTTTCGTCGACCGCGTTTTCCCCTCCGCTAAGCCCTCCGCAATGAAAAAGCTGCTACTGCGCTTGTGCGCCGATGGCCTTGACTCGGAAGCACGTAGCCAGGGTTTTGTTTCGGGGGGGGGGGGGGGGGGGCCAGCCCATGACAAAATTATGTATGAGGGGAGGGGGAGGGGGAGGCCCCAGCAAAATGGAAGATTTCGGGGGGGGGGGGGCGGGCCCCGGCGGGCCACCCCCCTGGATACGTGCCTGCCTTGACTGTAGAGTTCCGGGTATCGTAAAGGGTTCCGGAGAGCGTTGCGGGACGGCGAAAACGATCCACGAAAACTCCGTATTGTGATGCGAGATCCGTCCGCATGAAGATCTCCTGCTAACCCGCGCCAACCTTAGCACGGCGAAGGAGGGCTGCGCTTTTCTCCGCTCTCCAGGAGCACGGCGAAGGGTGCAGGGCCACCAGGCCCTTCTCCAGCAGTCAGCGGGAGAGAGTGGTGCAAGGAAGCCGAGGAGGCTGGTGTAGCCGGTACATTAAATGAAATGGAATCCCCCACTGCCTCTCGGATGAATGTGAACAACCGGGAATGCAGGCGTCTGTGGCTTCATGAGATATAAAGGTGGCGATATCTTGTTAGCGCACACTCGACTGCAACCCCCTCAGTTATGGCGGAAAGTCAACAAGCTTCATTTTCCCCTAAGCGCAAGTGAAATCAAAGCGACACCTTCAGCATTGCTAATGTCCTCAAGAACGGTTTCAAGGCGAGCGCTGCTGAAGTCAGTGCGCCAGCGCTCATAGCGGCCGCTTCGTCTACTTATTCTCATACAAAGTTTAGGCAACTTATCGTCTTACCTAAAGCAGTCTTGGTTCGAGAGCTATGCGGGTATAGAAACTGAGAGAGAGAGAGAGAAAGAGAGAAAGGCTCGAAAACGAGAGCACACGGGGACTCAGAAATCCGAGCTCTGGTTGGAATGACTAGTGGGCAAATTCTAAAAGACGTTCCACTTGCTAATTGTAAGCAGTATGATACGTTTCCCTTTACATTATTTTTATAAATAACGCTCTGTTATCGATAGACTTATTACGCGTAGTATGTGTACAGAAAACGGCAAATTTCCTTGCGCATAGATGTCTGCGTAAGGTGTTATTCATAAATCGCCAGAACCACTCGCAGAAAAATAAACTATGGCGGGCGTAAGAGGGCGAGGGTAACGCTGAGCGTTCCGGTCGCCCTCTTATCGCTTTTATCTGTTGTATTTCTTTTGAACTTCTGCTGCATCGTCATCTTTCAACCACCTCGAACATTGCTTTTACGCCGCACACTGAAAAAGAATAATTGGCTCTTTAAATGGAAGCTGAAGAGGCCCTTGAATTCGAACAAACACTAAAAGCGGTAACCTAGACAGCTTAAA
>JAZHYW010021285.1:0-12941 GCA_037355805.1 Ixodes ricinus
CTTCCGAGGCATGAAATATATCACAGCCGTGAAAACATCGCCGAAAGTAGAAACGCGTGGTCTCGCTAAAACCGACATCAAAGATGCGACTACACTTCGTCTCACCTAGCATGCGACCAAACCGCAGGAGCTGTGCCAACGCGGGCGGCTAGCCCTGCCTGCCTTGACCAGAGCACTTGCTTTGCACGAGCGCTCAGGCAGGCGCCGCAGCTTCATTCAAAGCGCCGAACTCCGCGCTTTTAGCACGCGCGGCTGGCTGTTGTCGCGCACCAAGGCGAGACGTAGTATGACTGCGCTCACCAAAGCCTCTGACACCCCAAAAAAGTATCCGTTTTCGCGGCTAGGCGCCGTAACGGCCTATCAGGACGTTACAAAAAAATTGCTTCACTATAGAGTTGCGTAGTTTTTTTACAGCAACAGGAAACACAGGACCCACTTCAAAGTTCCTGCCGTGCACTGGTGACATAACAGGTGTACCGCAAGGTGCCGGGCGAAGCGTCAGAGGGAGGCGGCGCTGAAGGGAGGCATCGCCGGAAGTCACGTGAGTTGACAGCCCTGCATCCTAGTGAGCGTGACCTTCACCAACCGACCCCAGCGACCAAGTGGCACGGCCCATATGCGGGCAGCCGGCCGCCCTAGCGGCGCCCTCGCTCGCGCCCGCGGTAGTGTACGGGTGCGGTTGCGTCGGGAGGGCGTCGGCCGGGCGTAGGTTGGTTAGCAGCCATGCCACCCAGGTATTCTTTGCTTGCCAGAGTAGCATCCGTAGCCGCTGAGGCTTCACAGACGGAGAAGGCGCGACCGTGGCCGGTAAACGCCAGGGGCGGCGACCACCGCCATGGTTGCCCAGGTCAGAAGACAAGCGTTCTTGGAGGGGCAAGCAGGAGGGCCAGGAGGACGGCCCAGAGCTCGCGGGGTAAATCCTCCGGGCTTCTGGGCCAGATGGCGCACATTGCCTGGGGCAACACAGTCCGATGCCGCTGTCGCTGGCGTCGGCGTAGGCGCTTGAGGTCACGGTCGTCGTCTTGGAGGCACACCTCGCAGGAGGTGCAAAGGGAAAAAAGAAAAAGTTCGACCCACTGGGGGTCCACTGGTTGGCCGGTCGCGGCGGCGACGTGCAGAGGTCGGAGGGCATGGTAGCGACCGCCGAACAAAGAAAAATAAAAAGTCCAAAGGCCCGCAAGGCGTTGGTATGTCTTCATATTCTGGGGGGTCTTAAGGACCTGTAGAGTTCTCGTGAGGTCCCGGAACCTTGCGAGGTGTGGGCGACACGCTGGGTGCTGCTGTCAGCGAAGAAGCCCAACAATGACTGGCGGGTCGGTTATACTGCGAATCCGTTGGATTCAAGCGGAAACCACAGCGCAAAAGGTCGTCCACAAAACGAGACGTCTGGGCCTCGAGAAAGGAAAACGAAGAGTGGGCCAGGAGGATGTTATCTAAATGGGTCCAGGCCCACAAGCCGTGAGACCGGGCCTCACGCGCAAGGCAGTTGCTAAGGACTGCCCATGAAAAAAAGGAGCGGGTCGAATCGAAAGGCAATACCGTATACTGATAGTAACGTCCGTCCAGTCTGAAGCGAGTGAGGGCACGGGGTGGGGGGACTCAACGAAAAATGATGATAAACGCATCCCGTAGATCTACTTTAGTAAAAAAGGGTGGTCTGGTAGTGGAAGATCCGGAGCGCTTTGGGAGCGGCGGCAACACAAAAGGGTGGACTGGGAAGATGCGGTGTTAAGTGAGAACAATCCAGCACGAAGCGTGAGGTCGTGGTTGTCTTTAGGGACGACTTGTACAGGGGACAAGTAGGGTCCACGGACGGTTTGCTCAATGATACCGGTCTCAGCATGGACGACACCGCGGCACGCAAAACCTGAAGCTGTGAAACGGGGGGGGGGGCGGCGCATTAAACACGAACGTGCTTTACAAAAAAATTTAGTGCCGCGGGGTCGAACGGTGGAGCATAACCAAAAACGGACTGTGCCAAGGTCCAGTTGTGTCCCTCCTCGTGCTTACCGCGAGCGCGTGTAATCTTTTCTTTAAATATTTTTGTTATTCTCCGTACCTCTACCAGCGATCCAAGCAGACAATGCTTTTTTTATTTGATTTTCATCGCTTAATGTTGCTATAAAGGTAGAAGAAGAGGAGTCAGTAGAATTGACGTGATCAACTACAATGCCTAGAAGGTGCTGTGTGAGGGCTGTCCCGGTCTTTCAGCAACTGAAGAAGAGATCACACTGCATGCATTTCTAGAGACATACATCGGCCGCATGTGCACCTAGTAAACAAGTTCTACTCATGTTTTAGACAAAATACGTACTTTGTGCTCGACGTTTACTTGTACTTGGTACACAAACCAGTTCGTATTCTTTAGACGGCAGGCATCTTTAGCCTAGAGAGCATCCGATGATTCAACGACCAGTGTCTGAACCTTCAGCAATGTGATCGGGCGTGTCGTATGCCAGCAATGCTAATTTCTGCGAACATTCTAAAAGATTTTTTTCAAACTTGATAGCTTGTTTGGCGCCCAGTATAGCCCTGTATCATCGGACTGACGGCATGCACTCGTACACTGGCTTGTACTTCTGCAACGCTTTCATCATTGACCTCCATCACGTCGATCCACTGACTCTTCGTCCTCAAATTTTACAGCACGCAAACTAACCAACGGTGCAGCGATAAACAACTAGTGGAACTGAAACTTTGTTTTCTACAATCGCTCGTACGAGGAGCAGAATAAAAAAATTAAAAAATCTTAGGCGCGGTCGCGGAGAGCATGAGGAGTGAAACTCACGTGACATCCGGTGAACCTACTTTTAGTGACGTAGGTCGATGCCTCCCTTCTGACCGCTCCGACACCTTGCGGTACACTGCTGCGTCACAGTGCACGGCGGGAACTTTGAATTGGGCCTCGTATTTCTATTTTTTATAAAAAAATACGCAACTCTATAGTGGACATTTTTTTGTAATGTCTTGGTATGCCATTTCAACGCCAAGCATGAAAAAAGTTTTTTTTTGCCATGTCAGAGGCCCTTTAAGCAGGCGGCCAGCGGGTCAGCTGTTAGTCATGCAACTGTGGGCTACAACGTTACGTCGGTTTTAGGGTTCGTATCCCGCAAACACTCACCCGCATGTCGCCGTACCACTGTCAAACACACCTGGGTCGCTAAACTCGTCAAACACAAAGTTGGGCACGAAGTTCGCAGAGCGTGCTGATTGGACACTCGCGACGTTGGCGTCACGCGGGACGAGATGTCAATCATCCAAGCTCTCTCGGTGCTCGAATTCCAGCGAGAATGTTAGGCACAAAGTTGTAGCGAGCTTCATCGGAGCGCGCGCGAGCAACACCGTGGGGCCAGCCGATTGAACGGGCTGCACTGATGACGTCGCGCCTGCGTGTCCCTACATCCCTACGCCGCGATAGAATCAATGAAACGCAGATTGTACCTAGGCGGGCTGTAAATACTCTGAACTTTGTCGCCGCAAGATTGTCGTTTGTGGAAGTTATTGGTGACGACAAAGTGACGTTTTACAACTTTGGGAAGGAGTTATTTGAGGCCAAAATCTTCGCTTCGGAATCGAGGCGAAGATTAAACTTTGTGATATTGTGGAGCCGTGCGCGGTGTATGCGGTCTTAGAGCTCATCTTCCGCCACTGTTAACAACGGCACCGGGGTCACCCACAAGCGTTATGTATAGAGACGTCGGTAATGTCTGAGAGATGAGGGGCGAGGGGGACGGCGAGGAAAAGCCGTGGAACGGGGAAAAAAAAGGTATAACCAACACAAACACACAACTCAAATAGGGGTAAGGAAGGGCCATAGAAATTGTTCGGGAGAGAGAGAGAGAGGATGGGGTGATAGTAGTGAAGAAGGGGATATCCCTTCCCCCGAATTCTTAGAGCGCAACTCTTATGCGCCCGTTTCGAGCTTGATCGGCGTCGCCGTCGGCGTAACCGCGCGCGCGTTGCATTATGGGACGTTTTTTCACTAAATTTAGCGGGGAAATTGACGTCACGTAATTTTAACATCAATTAGGTTTCCCCGCTAAATGAGAGGCAAGCAGGATAGGAAGAGGGGGGGGGGGTGGAGGGCATACCCTCCCTTCCGTACCCTCCCTCCTCCTCCTCAAGAGCTGCGCTTTAATTCGACATTACAAAAAACTGCAAACGTCTGTCATTTTTTTTTAAATTATAACTCTCTGAAATGTTATAGTCCGGGGCTGGGGCGATATCCCCTCCCCCCCCCTCCCCCCCTCTTTACACCCTTATGCCTTTTGCGCTCCCTTTTTCGACGCCACTTGGGGGGGGGGGTGAATCGCCCCCCTCCCCGTTCTTCTGTTTCGACGACCCTGCTTAGAGGCGTTCTAACTGAGCGATGACGAGGAACAGCACAGCGTGCAATTTTCGAAATTATGGTTCTAGAGATTCTGGAATTAAAACGGGGCGCGTTCCATGAACTTACGAGCGGCCATGGCAGACTTTCAATCGAGAGGCTCGTGCCAGGGCTTGTTGTGTGCAGGCGCGTTCTGTGACGTCCTTTTATAGTTCATACCTTTGACGTCAGGGTCAGGATTATCAGTTGTGAACGACAAATTTGATGGTGCGTGTTCGAGTCGACGGTGAAAAGTTTGGTTGTGTACGAAGAAAGCTTGGTGTTCTCGCGTTCTCGAAACATCACCGTCAATATTGACAAACTGACATTACTCTTATTTCAGTTGATGAAGGCAGAATTAATCCCAGTTTGGCTAATCTTTGAAAGTCTATCATAAAATTATTTTATCTCCCGCTGATGGGGGACAACTGCCCGGAAGCCAAATCCGTCCGAAAGTGGACAATGCTACTCCGCTGGTTGTTATCTAGCTACGTCGGGCTACACTCTGATCAAATTCAAAAGGCCGAGATAAATAAAAGGGACGACAGGGACGTTTTTTAGTAAATTCTGCTTTATCGGCGGAGATAAGAACGATGCCAGACTATCAACTTTGACGGTGTCGATTTTAGAATGCAATTACCCAAGCCTCCGCTGTGCTTTTTAGAGACCATCAAGGTCGCAGCTGATAATCTTCATCGTGACATTATACGTGTACGAACCACGTTCGTCTCCGCGTGCTTTCTCGTGCTGCTCTAGCTCGGCGCCTAGGGAGTAGTAGGGATTTTTCGCCCTTACAACGAAAAACGTCACGAAGATATACGGATCTGCGGGTTTGTGAGAAAGAAAACTTCGCAGCAATCTTTCAGCTCCTCCCCCGCTATGTCATAACACAAAGAAAGTTGTGTCTGACGAGTTTAGCGACCCCGCAAACAGCCAAATTAGCGGCGTGATGTTCCGGTGGCACCCTCGTTGGGTTACCTTTCGTGACGTCATTACCTTGTGAGCAACAAGCTCGATGGTGTTTGTGATGAACATTCTGGAAGCCTGAAATCATAGTCGTCTCAAAGCAACACTGCCAACACCGTCACAATTGAAGTTCTTGCATTCTCTTATTTCCGTCGATGAGGCATTCTTTGCTGACGTCATAGTCAGCATTCGGTCAATTGTGGTGGGCCGACCAGAGCGACACTTTCGATCACTCACGTTGCCAATTGGGCAGGAGATCGAACTATAGGGGGAGCTTTATCGAGCTTGTTGTCCCCACAGCCCGGTGTTTACAAACACAGGATAACAAAGAAATTGAACCTCGCCATGCACGGTCAGAACACGAGCGCTTCACTCTTACCAGTGCTTTGGTTGCACGAGGAGCGGCCATTCGAATCAACACCGTCGATATCGCTGATCAAAAACAAACAAGAAAATTCGATTTGTTGTCCCCACAGCTGAAGCGTGCCGCCAGAGGCGTGACTGTTCGATCTCCTTCCCAATAGCCTGCGAAACCCATGCCGCTCAATCGTGTGATGCAAATATACTTCGTCTCACCTTAGCATGGACTTACTGCGAAGGCTGTGCAAGCACGAGTGGTTAGCCTTGACTGCGTTGACTGGAGCACTCTGCTGCACGAGCGCCCGTGCAGCCGCCGTGGCTTCATCCAAAGCAACTATAGCTCACGCTTCTTGCATGCGCGGCTAACAGTAATCCATGCTAAGGTGAGACGAAGTATAGAACCAAATGGGACGGTATTAACTTCCTCCTCTAATGGATGTTATTTATTTTCAGTTCCGCGAGCCGGAAACAACAACACATATCTATATACTCGGGGTCAACTTTCTGTGGCATTTTGGAAGTAGCGAAGAGCGCGCGCGCACGGCCTTCACCGGTACTCAAGATGCGAGAGCGCAGGGTCACCCTAGCTTTGGCTTCATTGGCACGCGACGGCAGAGGATTTCGGGAACCCACGGTACAGATCACGCGCTTTCTCGTTGCGCTTCCGCGACGGTGCGTGAGTCGAGGCAGCTACCGCCAGCAGCCGTCGCAGCCATCCGCCATCCCGCACGTCCGCCGGAACGTTGTATATACGTCGATGGCGGCTTACCGTGTCTATGGCAGCGTAAACGCATCACCACAAGTGACGCTATTCACTTATTCAAATCCATTATTAGTCGTAACTTACCCTCACGTCTTGCAGTGTCGCCGAATCCACTTATTCTGCACCGCAACCGTGGCAGGGTTTGATTTAGTTCGAGAAAGCGTAGTTGGCTGCAGCAGACGACGGATCCGGTAAAAAGGAGAGAGATGAGTAGGGAGGGCTCGCAAGATAGCCAACGTGAAACCCTCTCCACCGTTTCCTTGCACTCGTGCTCGTCCGACTCGGCTGCTCAAACGTTGTTGCCTTGGTAACCTGCGCCTGCTCGCGTATGTCACGTTGTAGCGGCAGGAAAGACGATGGGAGCGGCGTACCGAGGACCCCCAATATTTTTGGCGCCTTTTCGCGCGGCTTTTGGGATTTTTGCGAAGGGTCTATTGTCACAGACTGCATGCCTTGCGCCGCACACACTGTAACGAGAACCGAACGCGGCGATAGCACTGACGTGACGTTTGATGACCAGTGTTGCCACCCCTTTTATATGGTTTCGCGGATTAGCCGTAGACGCATGAGACCAATTTTTGAGTCGTGATGTTTGAATTACTACACTCAATATTTAGGGGGAAAATATGCTGTAATTCAGGGACACTGACTGAGCTGAAAACTGTCGTAACCACTTATTTCAAAATATTGACCGGAGTTGCCCTTGAAGCGGAGCCGATTCGAAATATAGAGTTTTATTTTTTGTTCAACATCAAGAAGCTACGCCTAGTTTAAAGATTATTATTTTTAAAATTCAGCGCATAGTACAAAAAAAAGCGAATATTCGTCCGTAATTCAAAGCTTCCCTTTACACTTGTAATGGAAACACTGCGTAGCTCGCACATATTTGTCGACCGATATTAGGCGCACCAGATGCAGTGACACACGAAATGATAAACAGGTAGGACGGAGCGGAGAACATGACACCTTTAATGAAAAATGCCGTGTTCGTTCCTTTGTGTGCAAATAAACCTTACCAACAAACTCGGTTTTTAATAAGATACGCCCTGTTACGAGTTCAGCAGAGCATTACTTTCATGTTCGACTACGAAAAGCTTGCACCTCTATTGACTTAGTCGCAGTACTAGGGCAAACACTCGAAGAACACACCAGGCGAAGCTTTCAAAGATACCACGGAGGCGACGAATACTTTCCGAAGTTTAGAAGTCACCGACATGCGACAGGAAAGTAATTCCCGGTTTGTCTGCAATATTTTTAAATAAACTGTGGTGACAGCTTCGACTCTGCGTATTGTTGCACACGGCTACACTGCCGTTCTTTACATTTAGCGGGCACGTCCCGCTTAATTTAGTTGATGTTGTACGTGTGACATTGTGGATGTCATGTGACGTCATGACATCATGTTGCACTGGGACGCCAAGTGGCACCCTGACGTCGTGATACTAAGATTCCCGCTCTATTTAGTGGAAGAATTGTCCAATATACTTAGCGGGAACAAACATCCCGTTACGTTTAGCGGATAGAGAGATCCGTTAAATTTAGCGGGCGGTGTTCACGTTACTCAGTGACGTCACGTGATGCCATGCCATCAGGTGACCTCGGGATCTCGAGTGGCACCACGAAGTCAAGAGACACTAAACTTCCCGCTACATTTAGCGGAGAAATGAGAGAGTTGTTCGTAGATGGTTTTTGGCGTCCCGCAATGCTCTCCGCAACCCGCTACGATATTCGGAAATCTATAGTTAAGGCCATCGGCGCGCAGGAGCAGTAGCGGCTTCTTCGTTGCGGAGGACTTAGCGGAGGGGAAACGCGGTCAACGAAAACTTCCTATTAACCTCTTAATTTATCGGAAAAGAACTTCCCGCTAGTTTTGGTGGAGAAATATTTCCGCTAAATATAGCGGATGCTGTTTAGGTCACGGGATGCCATTACATAACACTACACTGCGACGTCAAGTATCACCTTAACGTCCAGTGACACCAAACATTCCCGGTACCTTTAGTAGAGAAAGTTACCCGCCAAACTTAGCGGAAAAACATTTTCCCGCGACGTTTAGCATAGAAATATTTCCGCTAAATTTAGCGCATGGTGTTGACGTTGCACTTTGACGTCAAGTTATGCCATGTAATCAGATGACACCGCGACGCCTAGTGGCATCACGACGTTAAGTGACACTAAAATGTCCGCTAAATTTAGCGGGTCACGACGTACACCTTGCACGGACGGGATCTGCCGCGAAGCAACAACAATAGCGGTCATTGTCATAAAACATAGCTGCGTACTTAACCGGTGAAGTTCAGAAATATTCTGAGATGCCTGCTCAGACCAAAACTGTCTAGAAAACGAAAATATCATTAGTAACTCATGGAACAAAGAGACGGCATTGTTTCTGCAATTGAAGGAGACACTGAGAAATACATAGAAAGGAGAAAAAGTAATAATAGCAGACGCTGCACACTTAAGCCTATCTCAGTTGCCGTTAAACGGAGACGCTGGCGGCGGCGAAGCACCTAGTTTCTTTCAGGCAACACTCAAACATCCTACGGCGATTACGACAAAACACGATTTCGAAAATTCCAGCTCGAATACGGGTCTCCCATATGTCTCCATTTTTCTAGATGACGTCGTGTGTCCAAATTGTTCTCGACAGCGCTATCTATTATATTATGGAATATACGTTTTCGCGCGTGATTTAATTTTGCTTCTTGAAAGAGCAGCCGTTCTATACGTCCTCGGGGCCAAGCAGAGGATAAATTGAGATTTATTGAAAACAGCTCGCAACCGTCGGAAAAATAAACCAACGTAAATTTTAATAAAAAAAAACCTTTTTTTTTATCCAAGCAAACTTAAATAAACGAATGAATATAGAAGCAACGCGACCAAAGAAAGAAAACTAACTTAGTTTTCTGTGCGTTTATTTATTTATTTATTATTTATTTATTAAAAAAACTGCAAATCCCCCTTGACCTATTGCGTGAATGGGAGAAGGAATTGTACAAAACAGAACAAAAATAAAACAAAACAAAAGGGAAACAAAACAGCAGACAAAACTTCACGTGATGGTAATAAACGAATATCACCGGGTAACAAAAACCATATTTCATTGGCACGCAAAAAAAAAAAAAAGAAACGAAAAACTTTAAGCAGATGAAAAGGTGACATATTAAAGTTGTGGTAGCTTCTTAGAGAAGATACCTAGTCAACATTCAAATACATATTTAATGACACGAAACCCGGTTAGTTAATAGAAACTGTGGAGAGTTTATATGCATTCTGTATTACTTTTAAATCTGTAACTTGCAAGGACGCCCCAAATAGTTGAAAATAATATTGACAGCTCGTTTTCCGGATTCGTATGTTTAGAGGACTTTCGATGTTAGCATTGATTCTATCCGTTTGTTTACAAAATTCGCGGCTTCTGCAAATATCAAGCACAAAACATATGTTCCAATTCGCAATTCAACGTATCCAATCACACAACTATTTCGCATACTGCAAAAACTCCGCCCGTAACTAATGTTTCGTTTTGATTCAATTAACACTAGCAAAATCATTTCAACACTATGAAGACGCTTGCAAGCAGCCGCGCTTCGAGGGCTCGTCTGGTCAGCATGGATGAGAAACGCTTTGTTTAGGCGCCAGTCTGGAAACCTTGGGTACGCCTCAGCAATGCTTGACTATCAGACGATCTTCCCACACCAGCAGCAAGATGGCAGAGCCCAGAGGCCGTTCCTTGCAAACGTCTTGTTAGACAGAGAGACGACAAATGCAACAGGTAAATGCGTTCAAAACACCATGCAAGCAATTATCGTAATTTCTTGACAACCGCCAACACAGTATCAACTCGGGTATACGCGGTGCTTTGGGCCAAAATCTGGTTTTCTCTGTGGAAATTCAGGGCCCTTAAAATGCCCGAGAACGCCAACGTAGCAACAGAATATACCATCGTTGGCCAGACTCTTGGAATCTTGGCCCTAATTCGCCAAACAACCGCCCAAGTTGGGCGTCACAGTCGGTATAGTCTGTCTGTCACCTGTCGGTCACCAAACGAGTGGTCTGCAGTTGGGGTTGTTCGGTTCATACAGTGGCAGCCTCGGTTTAAGTTTGACACTTTGGCAATAATGATGGCGAGCCAGAGAGAAGACCTACAAACGCTAAGGAAGTGATATGACACCAGCTAAAGGCTTGGAGCGAAACCATCTTCGCCAATGCGAATAATGTACTGTAATATACAGAGAGGCGCCCCAAACCCCGGGACATAGCCCACCCCTTACTTTTTGCCACAATTTGCTATTTTTCTTATAACACTTAAGATATCCCCCTTTCAGTAATTGCAGTTCCCTGGTCAATGCTGCCTTCAACAGAAATGGTGTTACTTAGCCACGACGGGGCATAAGCGAAAATTGCTGACAGGGAAAGAGAATTGTTTTTGGTTCGTTGCCCATTTCTGCAATTGGAAATTTTTAGGTCACAAATCCTAAAACTGTCATTTTTCAAACTTCTTTTGCACGCCAAATGCTAGGTTGCTTTTTATTTTAACCCGATTTGCTTTCAATTTTAGGTGGATTGATAGGCGTTTTTCAGGCGTACTATCTGGTAAAAGATATCGAACATGCGACACGAGTGCAGACTTCGTTGCCAAACATGTTCATTTTTTCTTGCATGTGCCCTGAATTCACTGCACGTCACACTGGTGTAACCAGGCGCGTAGAGAAACAGTGAGCAAAAACGATTGAACCGATATTGTTACAGCTCAATCCGGGGCCTTTAAAAGAGGCTTAATACACGAATATTCGTGCAGTTTCACTCACTGTCCAGCATAAGCGTAAGTGAGAATGTAAGAGCGGAAAATACAAAGTTAGCTTCGCCAAACACTGCACAAAACTTTATCCATATTGTCACGAATTAAGGCGACAAGTAGGCGAAGAGTATACTGAAAATAAAGGTTGAATGGGCAAACTTGTACAAACCAAAAATAAGTAACGAAAGAGCGTCAAGGAGGCAGAAAAGCAGGCGGTGATTCGGCTGCGAACAGAGCGCGAGCGAGACTGACTCTGACAAGGTCGCGGGCAGCTGCTTATATAGAACGCGTCACTATCTCGAAAGTTCGGCAAAGAAGGCTCGGAGCGTCGCGAGCTCGGGGCGAGGATGAACTCGGCACTTCGAGAACAACAAAGCAGGTGGAAAGTCACGCCTGGTGCGAGAACTGAACGCGAATCTTCAAGAAGTCGGTGACCGAGCGTTGCTTTCCGACCTGCGGGCGGCAATATCCCTTTGGTGCCTGTAATAGGATGCAAATGTCTTCAGAGTTTATTTATTGTTTTTTGATTAGTTATGACAAAAATATTTAGCGTGCTGCATACTGACACAAAAAGTTTAATAAATATCTCATTTATACAATCAAATACTGATTATCTTCAATAAAACTCAACGTATGGGATATTGATGAAATTTAAAACAAAGTAATAATAGTGGTCACAAAAAAGAACATGGTTAACCTATAAAAATACCTGGACTGTATTCACAAGATTGGTCGCGAGACGATGTAATTCTTCATTCATTATAAAAATATATATACGACGATAAGCATTTTATAGTCATCCCATAAACAAAACCTTCCTCAGAATTATATTTAAAAACAGTAATAAACTTAACAAAAGTAAAAATAAAATAAAAAAAGATTAATATAATGTCAATATCAACGCGTAGATTAATCCTCAATAAATCAATATCAGTATTATAAGGAGTCTAAGACGATAATTTTGTAAAAAAGAGGCAGCCAAACAAAGATGTTTTTTGAAAACAAACAAAAAAAAGAAACAGCCATTCAAAGCCACCTCAAACTAGTACTTCTACAGTTTTTCTTTTTTATTTTGTATGTGATTTTTGACACTCACAGGCATATTAGGCTAATAATATATTCTGCGGCAGAATGCTCGCTCTACATCACGTGCAATCGCAGTCAATGGTATACACGGCTTAATGGAAAAATCAAGCAGGGCACCAAAAGTGCTTTGTCATGGTGCTCGCCGTCTTTGCGGTTGTCTCCCCAGCAGGAGGTAATCGCGTGAATATCCAACGATCAGTGCACATTTTGTTTTGACCCCACCAGTTTAGCCTGTGCAGCAGAGACAACAGTGCCTCGAGGAAGTATTTGTTTTGTTGTTTTCACTGCACGAGGCTTGGGAGAATCATCGCGTTGGCAACGGTCGTACTTAAATGTGGAACAGGTGTAATCTGAAGTATCCAGTAAACAATATATTCACGCTTGTTTCCACGTCTTGATCATCTCTGAGGCCCGCGTCCTTCCTGACTCAAGTCCAATGTAAACCTTTTTACGCGGGTTTCCGGTTTGAGCTTCTTTATTCGGTGACACGTTCCGTGTCGAGTTGCGCGGTTGTTCAACGACGTGATTCTTTAGCATTATTGACTCACTTGTCTGATCTACAAGAGGGTCTGGTGTGCGCAACTGGTATCTGCTGAGCT
>JAZHYW010021286.1:0-18204 GCA_037355805.1 Ixodes ricinus
CGCCTCGCAAGTGGGCTCATTTTCGTCTTCTGCGCATGAGAAAGGAAGTAGCGGTGACGTCAGAACGCCGAGCCCTGATTGGCTGATCGCGGTCCCCTATCTGAGCGTCGTCTGCTCCTTTGCAACAACGTCTGCTCGCAACGTCGTCTGCGTCTGTCTTACCTTTCCTGCGACTTTCGGAAGTGCAGGTCTTTACGAGCGAGCTCGACTTCGCCTTTCAGAGAAGGCAGACGAAATAACTCGAGCGGTTCGTTGTTTTTGTCGAACAACTAGCAGACGCGCATCAAGGAGGGAAGTCAAAGTACTCACTGGCGAGGTGTCCTGAGACGCCGAGGTTTGTTTGCTAAGAACCGAGAGTGAGCGTGTTAGTGTCCGCAAGTTCCTCCCAAATACTTTTTCCCCCTTTTCGTGTGCGGCAAGACTCCTCATTCTTTAACGGCGTCGGCGGGTTGGCGCAGTTAACGTCGTCTGCTTTACGTCTGCTAGTCAAAGCGATGGCTCCTTTACCTTTCCTGCGTCTGTCGGATATTCACCGCTTTTTCACCGGCGAGAGTCACCGTTGCCTCGGAAAACAAGGAGATGACAAGAGGAAGAGATTGACCTCTTAATCTAAAATTGAGGTCAGTGATCACAGTATAATACGGGAAGGGTTCACATGGGTCGCGCGGGCACATTCCATTCAGCACGCCAGCCGGTCGTGGGCAGACGGTCACCGAGTCGGAGTGGCTGCTAGGCCTCATCTGCCGAGTTCGCTTGGTCGGTGTCGGTGGAATCGTGGCCGTTGGAGCTTTTCCCGGGTGTTTGTGGATCCAGCGTTCTTGTTCGTCGTGGTCTGGTTCAAGTACTTTTTACTTTTTCTTGCTGCTTGAAGTCGGGACGCGAGAGAAGCGCACGTAGAAAAATAAACGTCCGTTGGTCGTCGCGGACCGCGACGCTGTCGGCCATGTTGATTTGATCGTAACAAGTGCGTAGCTTCGGAGCTGTCGTAGGATTTTGTCGTAACCTGCGCAAAACTTACGAAAATTTCGGTTCGTGAATACGAATTTGTTTTTAAGTTTTGTCTTACGCATATTTTTGGCGTAAGATAGTTTCGTGAATCTGGCCTCTCCACTTGCAAAAGTCGCAGGAAAGGTAAGACAGACGCAGACGACGTTGCGAGCAGACGACGTTGCAAAGGAGCAGACGACGCTCAGATAGGGGACCGCGATCAGCCAATCAGGGCTCGGCGTTCTGACGTCACCGCTACCCCCTGCGCGAGAAGCAGACGAACTTGCCCTCCGCATTGGATCATTCTTCTCGGGGCGCAGGTTCCCTCGGTGAGTAGCGATGTACAGTCGGCACGGAATGAAACGCGAACAAGGAGCGCATGGTTTTCGACCCACGCTGAGTCACCTAGAGACGCAACACCGAAGGTTTGGATGCACTGAGCAAGAGTCTAACACATCGAAGGAGGAGCCATCTTCTTGCAGCTCCCATCTGGTTCAGGTGGTGCAGCATCTAGCGAAAACCATGCACCCACTGTTCGCGTTTCATTCCGTGGCGATGTACAACAGGCTAATATGCCGTGTGGTCGACAAATAAAAATTGACTATAACTTTCCTGTAACGCAGAGTTTTCTTAAAAATGAAGACAGTCAGACTTAAAAAAAAAGAAAAAAAAAGATATTTTGTCTGCATTGCTTACCCGGCTTATTAGGAGACATAATCCCAACTAATGATAACTCATAGTGCAACACGTGATATCTTTAGAGGAACTACGAGATGTGTGTCTGAGTGTATTCCGAGCGGTAAAATGCCTGGTCTAAAAGATTCCGACAATGACTCCAGAACCAGACACAGAACAGCAATTGCAGTTCACCAAGAGTCAATTCGGATTGCTTCAGTCGTCCTACGGCAGCTATTCGGAGTTGCCCCTACACTCTTTTGCGGATCGTAGCCAATTAAAAGTCATACAATTTTTGGGTCAAAACAATCCGATGCGATGCGATGCACGATGCGTCATGATTGATTTGCCGGGCAGTATATGATATCAAATTGCCGCAATTCCTTGGTAAACAAATTTGTTGTGTTTTTCAGCGACAAAAATAAAGATAACTCTGGCAACCTGAACATTTTTCCGTAGTACTGCTGGAAGAAAAGATGCATTTGCTGATGCATGTGTATGAGTCTCAAAGGTAAAAATGGTCTCGGGCACACTGTACTTAACTTGGCTAAAAGTTGTGCTTGCTACTTCAAAATGTACGACAACCTTTTTAGTGGGGAAGTCACCTTTACCTCAAAATATCGGTAATCATCTCGTTCGTCAACTAGTCGAGAATGGCCATTTGGCAAAACAAAAACAGTCCCGTAAAAATCAGTGTTCAACCAACAAAGTTTTCAGCAAAAAAAGTAGCGCACTTTTTTTATTAGCAATGTTTGAGGGTAGCGAAGGTAACAACAACCCCATGTAGGGTTGCCTTTTTAGCCATACGATAATCTCCTAATCTGAAGGCAGATATAATACAACTTATGATGTTGCAATTGCTTGGCCGGCTGTAGCGCCACTTTGAACAAAGGACGTCTTTGATAAGGCTGTTACGTTCTCCTAAAAGCACACATATCATAATAAATTACTTAGGAACCATGACATGTGTGCCGGCAGTAATCAAAGCAACGGCGCTGTTTCTTGAGACAAGGGTAAAGGCGCAGTCGACTCCTACTTGTCAAAGTTGCCGAAGAATATCACTAAGGGTCAATTCATTACACGGGTGTTAGTTGTCACAATTCAAGGTATTCACCAGGGATTCAATCAAGTAATCACTCTCGAACGGCGCCTTTGATGTGTGTTGTTTCTCGTCGAACACGAAATGGGAGCCGATGCGAGGCGTTTGCCAGAAGTGCGTTTTGTGCCGCTCAAGCTAAACCTTGAATTATGGAAAAAAAATGAGTTTACTCGTAACGAAAGCCGAATTCGTCTGGATTTCTGAGCGCCTTAATAAACTGAAGCTTGCTCAATCACCCTGCTTCTAGCGGATGAACTGAAGGTGTCCAAATTTGGCGAAGCTTCTGTACAATGAAAAGGGAGCTGACAAATGAACTGTTTTATATTCTGAAAGCAAGCTTTAAGATATAAGTCTATGCGGCCACTTTTTTATTGTGTATTTTTTTTATAAATAATTCCATCTGAAGAATTCTTATATGCCGCGCTGTAGAAACGCATCGTTTCAAAATTTATGTTCTCGTAAAAGGGCACATGCTTTGGATTGATGACGTTTACCAACCGTCTCAGAAAAATATCACTTACGTCTCCAAATACGCCTGGGAACGTATCGCTCCCATGGGCACGCTTCCGTGACCAAAGAAGTTCGTTTTAAAGCCGTTGCGTCGTGTAAACAGTAAGAATGACGGTCTGGCGCTTCGTAGTTGGAAAACACAGAGACAAGGAGCTAAAAAGAACATGAGGAAGAACAAGAACAAGAGAAAAACCCAGAGACAAGCACAAGAAATAACAAGATTTGGCGGTGTAACTTGGATCTCCTTGACGCGCATGCGTCATTACCTTTTCAAACTGTCACCAATACATAGGCAAGTTTATAAGTAGGTAATGCAAGGTTGCGCCATATTCATCATCCTAGACTCGTGTTCTATTTCATATCTTCACTGTGTTTGTTTGGGTTCCGTATTGTGAAGCCACAATTGTGTGATTTTTGCGTTTCTGCGTGATCCTGGCTCGAGCCCAGAAGAAGTGGCGGTCACGACAGCCGTGTCCGACGGTTTACGCTAACTGCAACCGGTTAATTAACAGAATCTTATGACTGTCGCGGTTCGGAACGCCGCAACGACAGCGATACTTGGCCTGGACTCATCATCTCTACGCCGGACTCTGTTAAATCAAAACGCCGAATGCTGAGAGCCGGTGCCATTACCTCATTAGCTAGTTTTGACTGCAGACGAAAATTGTGATTACATCTGGGACACGCTAGTCGTGTTTCGAAATCTTTCAGTTTAGAGCAAAGGCTTCGTACCTTGGCATCCAGACATCACTCCGCATCTAGCATTACTTGAGTAATGCTTGATGAAATGTTTAACAGAACTTCTGAAACATGGGCTAGTGCAGGATTACCAATGCATTAGCTCTTTTAAGCACCATACATTAACAATTTTTCACCTGTTTTAAGTTTAAATGTAAAGCTGACGCGCGGTAAGAAACATCGGAACTAATCAAGTTCAATCAGGTGGCTGTCGCGGGACACGTACAGCCTCCCGATTTTTCGAACAATAGAGAGCTTTAGAATAGGCGGCCCTGAAGCTTGGGGGTCCCAAGGAAATAGGGGCTCACCACTGCGCATGCGCCGAACCCAAACTCCGATTTGGGTTTGGGGTTGGCGCTCGCCCCTAACGCAAAATTCGAGAAATAGCGTGGGGCCCCTATGGCCCCTATTTACGTGGAGCAGGGTTGCGTCGGCAAACATGGCGGCGCCCTTTCCGCTCGCTTCCGGAGCAAATTCGTCATGATCGCTGCAGTATTACTGTATTATCCACTTTCATTGCCAGTGAATGGTGCAGCACGGCTTTCCTTCGCTTCATCTCGTTCAAGTCAGAAAGAATGAGCGGTGGCCTCACCCCATTTTAAAGATCGTCCCTGATTCTGGCCGTTCCTAAGCCTAAAGAGACGCGATAACCAGTTGACATGGCAACGCACCGCTACTCCCTGGCTCCAACTGGGCTGTGTTCAAATCTTACCCAAATGAATGCGAGTTACTCCGGCGGGTCGTGTCACGTGAGAACACAGATTGAAAAACGCTGGACGCGGGTAGGTTTTGGAGCGCCAGAGTACAAACTCCTTACCCGGGAGTATACGATAGATTAAAGTTTGGAACACGGCCTGAATTTCATTCGCGGTACAATACCCACAGCTTATGAGCAAGAAATGCAAGGCTTTCAGGTCGCTCCATCTCAGATCTAAATGAGCAGCTGCTCGCAGGGTATGCTCGCTTAGGTTTGTCTCAGTTTCGGCATAGTTGAAGGCTTAAACCTTCGGCGTCAGACGGTGAAAGCGCACACGAGCGCTAAAAAAATCTGAAAACGAGTGTCAACATTAGCTAGAGGCTACAAATTGGCTTGTTTTGGCTGAATACAGGCAACAACATTTATACTGATATTTAGGTTGTCTCTTGTTTTAGCGGGCTTGGTTTGGATTTACCTTAACTATTATTTTTAAACATAAAGTACTTGCTAAGCGCATATTTAGATTTTTTTACTTTTTGATTATTACGCTGGTTAGCCGTATTGGCACTGCAAGCGGGAAACGTAAGCGAGCCACGCGGCGTTGCGAAACTCCCGTAATATATAAGCCGCCAACGCCGATCTCGTTGCATTTGTGTCCCCCAATTTCTTAGGGGAACCCAAACGTCGGGGCCCACTATTGCTCCAAACTCTCTAATATCGCGCGAATGTCGACCGGCCGGTAGATCAGCGCCTTATCACTTTGTAAAAGAGGAAGTCAGGGAGGCTATGGCGTGTGCCTTCTGCCACACGTGCTGTACGTCTCGCTGACCTGCTCTTTCACGCCGCGGTAAGGCGCTGATCTTCCGGCTGGTGGGCGTTCGCGCGATATTGTTAAAACAAATCTGGAGGCTGTACCTTCGGATAAACGAGGCTGCGCGAGTCACTGGACACGGACACGTGACATTGCGAATGTGCATTACGTTTCGGAAGGATCGGGACACACTGCTTATACATCTTACAAAAGACAGTCTGCATAAAGATTCGAACGCGAGGCACCGCCGAGATCCGTACTTTCAATGCCGCGTGGCAGTGAGCACAAGAAGAAACTTGCATTCGAACCTGCATTCGAACCTGCACGCTGCATTCGAACCACGGATAATGCGGTGACTGGTGTCTGCCAGACTGTCTTTTTGTGGTGTATGGGCAGTGTGAACCCCTGCATAAGATCTCACCTCCGGCGTCAGTTCTAAATGCAGCCCATATTCCCGCTTTATCTCGCCAAGTGCGCGAGACTTCGCGAGATGTATCGCGCACTTCGCACGCGTTCGTCACTTTGCTCCAATTACAACAAACTATACCCTAAGCGCGAATATCTCAAATTACATGCACAATTTTGTTTCAGTGTCGTACTATTCGCAGCCTGCGACCGCAGTCCCAGGTCCACTTTCAAGTCTCTGCGTTTTGAGTTTCCTCCGACAGATGTGGACTAATGAACAACGCTTTTGGCTTAAAGCTGCAGCGCTAGTTCTTCAGACATAGCCCTGGAAGCTGCAGTCGCTGACAGCTTCAAACTCGCGAGGCGTGAACTACTACGTTCACGCTGATCCTTATATGTTTATCGGCTTCGTACCGGGCAACACCGTATTCTCGTTAATTTCGGAGCCATTACAACATGTTCGCCACTCACCACGTCCCGCATTCTTCGAGCTATAGCCGCAGTTACACGGTTGCGACCGTATCGCATCCAATCGAGAAATGACGCTCGCGATGAGGCAAAAAAGAAAAAAACAAAACAAAACAAGAGAGACTGGGCACGTGTGATCGGGAAGTCTTTCTCGATTTGATGCTCTAACCTCGCACCCACGCAAACACAACCCGTGACTATATCAAGGACTATATCTATATACGAGGAAGGACCCAAAAGAAACCGAACTAAATTTTTTTGCACTTATTTATTCCCATTTTAAGTACAAACGTTCAATCTCCTTCAAAGTAGTGTCCGCTTGCACTAATACACTTGTCTAATCTTCAATCCATGTGTCGAAACATTGTTTAAATTCATCTTTTGTGATGCTTGACAGCGCCTCCGTCGTTTTTTTCTTCACCTCAGCAACGTCAGCAGAACGCTTTCCTTTCATTTCTCTTTTCATTCTAGGAAACAAAAAAAAAAAAAAGTCGCATGGGGTAAGGTCAGGTGTACGCCGTTTTTAACAGTTCAATAGTTTCTGTTCCACTTTTCCCGAGCAAAAAACAGAATTTAACCGCCGCATGCTGTTCACAGAAATCAGACATTGCAAAAACGACGCCCACACGAAACACTTGTCACTATAAACCCAGCCGCAACTAATCCTAACCTTCTTCAAGGACGGAATTAGGTCTAATGACTCAGCAATGTTCGCTCTATCAACTCCTGGCGGCAAAACGCGGTACTGCAAAAGCTCTGCTTAAAAAAGAATTAGTTCGGTTTCTTTTGGGTCTCCCTCGTATGACTATATGAAGTATACTCAGGTTCATGTTACTATCCGACCGCAGCCCGCGCTGTAATCCGACGGCAGCTTATCAAGCAGCTCCAAGAAAGTGCTTCATCATGGCGCGTGCGTCGTATTGAGCACTGTTATGATCCCGCCCGCCCTTCTTTTTCTGGGCGTGATTGGTACATTTGGCGATAACAAACGCGCAAAGACGGCCAAAGCCATGACGAAGCACTTTTAGCGCAGCCTGATTGGCTACATCGGACCGAATGGCGTTGAATGCGGTCGAACTTAATCTGAAACAGAGTATAGACCTTTGCAAAAATCGCCTTGTGCGCGCTGCCATCTTTGTCTGCTGGGCTGTGGAACGCCTTCTGATCATACGCCGTTGCTCTGCTGTGCGGTATATCAAACGCTGCGCATGCGTCCACAGCTCAGTCACTAAGCGATTTTCGCCCTCGGGTGACAAGCGATGCAAAGATCTATAGTCGCGGGAAACTGAAACGCAGAGCGTGCCGAGTCTCCAGCATCATGCCATCATCGCTGAGCTGCAACCAGAATAATACAGCCTTGGTCGTCAAGGAAACCTAAGCACGAATCAAGGAGGCAAGAAGCGACAGCTTAATAAACCACATCCTTTCGTTTCTTAAGGTGGTGCGAGTGACCCCACAGTGTTGTCGTTTTGAGGCTTCTCTGCATGTGGGCTACCTTTACTAACCCTACATTTCGTTTGATCAATGTTTGTCACCCTTCGAGTCACTCCCGCGTCCGTGTCACCGGTCCGGGGGCAGTTGGTGGTCACCCGTTTCAGGTGTCTCGGCGCCTCGGTGAGGGACACGCGGGGAGGCAAATCACGCCCTATCTAATTTGACACGTTGGTCAGCACTGGTCACGATATTACGTGCGCCACCAGCTTTCAGAAATATCTAGCTCCGCTGATGGCAAATCCCATCCCCTCCGCCTTTGCCCTATTTTTTTACGTGACTGCAGTTTACATTTTGTGTGTTTCAAACTTATAAATAGTTTTGCGTTTTGTATGCCCTGTTTGTCTCGTTCTCCGCACGAACTCAGTGAATTCGCAGTAATCTAGTCCGAAAGGTTTATTTTTGGGAACAGCCGCTTGAGGATTACGCACTATACATTACCCCTCGCGGGAAAGACACTTCAAGAGAGCAAAACTGGGCAGAGGGCAAACGTCCTCTCTTTATAAAAGTGTTCAAAGTTTCCCTACAACTCGCGTTGCTTACAGATAAAACTCCGGCGTGGCTTCACTTGCAAACCTCTCCCAAAGCCTGGTCTAAACAGCTTTGTGCTACATTGAAATTTTAGAAGAACGGCGACGACCGCCAGTTTTCGGGGCTTTCAGCCGCGCGTCCGGGAATCCCTGAGCACGCAATGAAATGGCCGAGAGCTTTCGGAGATAGCATGCAGTCTCGCTCGTCGGCACCAGTTATTAAAACGGGAGCTTTCCGTCGTAGATAAGAATGTTAATAAAGCTAGGCTCCAATAGGGAAGGGGGGGAAGGGGAAGGGTAGGGTTCGGAGTTCCTGGGCGCCCAATGGCTACTAGAAGACTTGATGACAGGCCCCTTGTTCGTCTTCCCTTTTGTGGTCTTTGTTTAGTTGACTGCTTTATTGACAAATTTAGAAAGGCGGGGGAAGTTTCGTCGGAGATCGGAGGTTTTCTGGCCCCGGCATGCACGCGCCTTTGCATTTTTAAGTCGAGGGATATTGCGGGGAGTCATAGGTCGGCATGAACAAACAGCAGTTCAGGAAATGGGTCAGTTTGTTGACAGTGAGCTGAGTGGAAACTCCTCGTCACCAATGTCTGTGTGAGTGTCAGCCGCTTCACACAGGCGTGAATGTGCATGTGTGCATGTGGGCGCTTATGAGGATGTAGATGCTCACTTTGGGAATGTGCATATGCATGTGTTAACTGTTTGCGAGTATCAGAATCTCTGCATGCAATTTGTGTATGTTATGCGCATTGACAGCGCTGGAGGGTGTCTAACTTTAAACATATATGCGTAGCTGTGCACGTCTTTATGTCCGGAACGTGATTGTATATGTGCGCGATCTTAGGTTTATATGTGTGTGAAGTTTGACTGCATGTGTGGGAGGCCGTACGCATGCTTGCACATGAGTTCGACGTGCGGAAACGTATGTCCTTTCTAGCGCACTGCTCAAACATTTATGTTTTGGTTGGGCTTAATTGTGAGTATGTGTGCATGTACTTGCATATGTCTTGGTCTCTGTGTATCCTCCTCGTATTACTCGTGCGTGCATGTGAGTGTGCCCACTTATACATGTATATCTATTTGTTTTTTTGTATGTCTTTATCACTTGGTCTTTCGATATGTGTGCATCTCTGTACATTCGTGTGGATGGTGTGGAGCGCAAAGTTTTGTGAAATATCAGGTTTAAGGAAAGCAAGTCCGCACTTTTTTGTATGACACAAAAAAGTGCAGCGGAGAGTACTGAAGAGTCTCATATGGTTTACTAATCCCCAGTGCAGCCGTATACATTGTTAAGCCATTTCATATGCAGTCTCGAGCTTGGCCAACTGAAGTGACATCGTATTTATTTGGGGGCTTGGCTAATGAGCTGGTATTGTACGCAGTAAAATAAAGCCTGCACATTGGTCATGCCAACCAATCTCTTAGTACGTAGGTTACGCTGTTGGTCTGAAGTCGTTTGTACCTCGCTGTTATTGTCGACATGAACAACACATCGGTCGACATCGAACAGTTAGATTTAGCTTAACTAAGATAGGGAGGTGAAAAACAAATTTAGACCTAGCAAATATAATACGAAAGCTAGGTCATATTTCAAAGGCCAGAGGTCAGATCAGTCTTGGGTAAGTTACTTTTAAAAAGTAATTCGTTACAGTTACAGTTACTTTCAGAAAAAAGTAGCGAAGTTACCGTTACAGTTACCGCAACAAAAGAGTAACTCGTTACAGTTACAGTTACTTTTAAAAAGTAACGACGTTACTTCTCAGTTACTTTTCTATAACACAAAAAATTAGGAAAAACTAGAAAACGCCCCTCACAAAGTTTTATTGCATAAAATGAAAAAGTACGCTTTTTACTTCATATTGTAACTTAGCAGCAGTTGCTTCTCGAAATTAGTGTTTGAAAGTTTCCACGCCAGGTAGTGGCGCAAATCAAAATGCGAAACATGCGCAGTGCCCTCCGCGTGTATTGTTGTTTCACGGTTGATTCACCCGATTAAAAAGTGTTTGAACAGAAAAAAAACACCACAACATAGATAGTGCTTCAAAACACTAAGATATAAGTGTTCAGTCGCAAAGTACAAGCGCGTGCGTAAAGATAACTAGATTTTTTTTATCAAATCTACACGTGGCTATATTCGGGTCGTGACTCGCGACGAAGAACGTATTCACAAGTTTGTGCAAGGCCAATTTGACACTCGAAATGTCGGAACAGACGATTTGGAAAGTGCAAGATGTAGCTAAATAGTACTCGTTCAGTGATATATTATTCATAAAAAGTTGAAAAGTAACGACAAAAGTAACGTCGTTACTTTCATCGTTACCTAAGAAAAAAGTAACTCGTTACAGTTACAAGTTACATTTTTAAAACGTAACTCGTTACAGTTACAAGTTACCAAAAAAGTAACGAAGTTACAGTAACGCGTTACTAGTAACGCGTTACTACCCAAGACTGGGTCAGATTAAAATACACTAATGAACTCTACCTTGGGTTAAAGATTAAAGACCAGGTTTACTTGGGATCAAACGACATTTGCCCCGGCGAACGTACGACATGTCGTCACACACTCACGGGGGAAGGGCGAACTCCAGAAATTATTCTCAATTAAAACAAATCCGACGGCAAATTTACATCGCGTGTCGTGCAGGTAATGGCGTATTGTTTCACGAATGTGACATGGACACAACTCCTTAAAATATTTGCGGAATGGTAGGTTAAATCGTCCAAGTATTGGAAAACACAAAATTGGGAACTAACGGGATAAAAACATGTTACGTTGAATTATTTATTATCTCCACAATTTCGACTCTGGAAATGAAGAGAACTTGCCATAAAAATTAACTAGAAAATATGTTAGGGTTTTTGCCCATTGCTAATTATTGGAACGACAGCAGGATCCCTCTGCGGAAACACTTTTACCCTTTTATTGACTGGCAGTGATAAATGGCATTAGACACCATCCAAGAAAATAACAGTGGACGGATCCTAACAAGAATATTATAGGGCTATGCTTAGGGGAATTTCGGAGTTGTTGATTTTCGCACCGAGTAATTATTGCCTCTTGGAAAATATTGTTTCCACCAGAAATATCAAACCCCGAGACGGTTCGAAATGGTCCATCGAATGTGGCAATTCCGCAAGGACAGTCAATGCCGGAGGCTGTATTCTGTTTATACCATTAAGTTGACAGCCTTGCCGAACGAACATGCCAGTTGGGCAAATAAGCCATCGGTTCTCTATTCACGTGACCTTGCCTCTTTCACATAAAGATGTAGAAAGTTTAGACACGTGGTACAAATCAAATTTTAATTCGTGCACCTAGTACCTTCTTCACACGCCAGTCGGACGATAGAGATCAACAGAGGACAGCTGATCTTCATTTGAAGTTGCGCAGCACCAAAGCCGATGGGCTCTCCGTGACCAAACACGCCATGCTTTGATGTTGGGTCGGGCGAAATGAAGTTTCGTTTCTACCGCCGGCAACTCCACGGTGAGGGCAAATTAATTGAACCTCTGACCTGTCAAAAATGGGACTGAGCGCGTTGAGGGAGGACCTCAGTGTTAGGCTTAGGGTACGAGTGCTATTGACAATTCAATCGCTGCAATGAGACGTTGAGCGGTTGTGGAACTCCGTTGCGTAAAAGAAAAAATGTCGAGGGAGTAGTGCATGTTTGGATTTCGCCCGGCTTCACACCAGGTTAAGATCTCAAAAGTACGGAGTAATGTGAATCCGTACTTGAAAGTTAGCAGTACTAATTCCACGGCATATTGACTTTTAGTTTCTCAAGAATAAGTACCCAAAACCTTGCCATATATTTCTATTTTGGGTAAGCCTTACTGCGTGATACCCACTAAATACCCCAGACTAGCAGCGTTAGCGACCTGGTTATATTTCAAATTTACAAAGTGAATCAGGGTTGTCGTATCTTAAAGCCAGGCCAACCTCACGTTGTGTAAATAAGCACAGCTAACTTACTTTTATGTTTAACCTTGAAACAAGTTTCATTTGATGATGTCGTCCTACAGTGCAACAAGTAACGCACCTTGCTAATAGAAGTATGAAAGGCACCTTTTTGTAGAAACAATCGTTTACACTCGCAGCTCGCCAACACACGTCAAGTAACAAAATAGACGAAGACGTTCATTAAGAAATGTGCAGCGTGTTCTCGAGCGGCATTCAGGCGCTAACAACATTCGTATAAATAAACGAATGAACGGAGTGCATTGAAACGTTTTACAAAACTGTCTTCAGGTGGATCATTTATCATACTCCAATTCTATGTGTGTAGGTGTTAAGGAAAATAGTTAAGCAAATAAAAAAAAAGTGTTACACAGAGGAAAACGGCAGAAAACTGCTGGTTGTCGCTGCTACTCTAGAAATTAAAGCAAAAATGTAAAGCTTTCTTGAGATGAATACGGGAAACATAATCCAACGAGTTCTAGTGTGAGATTATATCACCTTTGAGTTGCAGCGTCAACCAGAAAGCGTTTTGTCCATTTTCCTTTTTGTGCGTAGAAAAAAAACGTTTCTTATGCCTAATGTTTTCTTGTCTGAAACCTACTCATAATATTTGATTATGATAAATGCGCTAACTCAAGACACCCTTGTGTAAAGTTTCACTGCACTCCGTTCCTCGGTTTATTTATACGATATTTCCTTGCGCCCGGACACAGCGCTCGAGAGCACCCTTATTGTGTTCTTGTGCTTCTTAGCTTAATGCTAAATATGACAATGGAATTCCACGTGAACGTCATCAACGTGACACATTCTGGCTTCAAGGAAATCTGTAAATAAACAAATAAAGAAATAAGCGCTCCAAGGAATCATAAGCAGAGTCCCGTGCGCTTTTCCAGCCAATTGGCATCCTACATTTTGACACTGTGGTCATATTAATTCCTCCTTTCCTATTCGATATGTAAGACCCGTGAGAAAAGGAGAGCAAAAGCGGTAACTAACACCCGCCCATCCAGGGGCGGATCCAGAACTCCGTTTTGGGGGTGGGGGGGGGGCGGAAAATTTGTAAGGATACTTTTTCCCATTCTTTCTCGTGCACCAGGGGGTCCACCCATGTCAAATTGCCCTCCGAGAAGGGGGACGGGGGGGGGGGGGTCAACTTGGTTTGGGGGGGGGGGCGGCCGCCCCCGTCGCCCTTCTTGGATCCGGCCACTGCGCCCATCCACATAAAAAGTAGGGCTGGGCGTTGATTAAACATTTTAACCCAATTACTCTAAAGTCCCTTGATACTTCTTTTACAAGTAACGACAACCTAGGGAAATGGAAAGCACATTCCGCTGGAACAAAATGGCGGTATTCAGTTCAAACCTCCGCTGTGTGCCGCCATTCGCTTCCTAAAACCTGCACCGTCACGCAGTCGGCGCTTCAAAAAATGTCGCTACTTGTAGGAAGCTTTTATCCAGAGACTGTAGATTACTCGACCCCCTTTAATCATTTAAGTAATCGATTAATCGGCCTCATTCATTTCTATGTGTAGTATTTTTTAAAGTCAAAATGACTTTTTTTCCGGCCTCTGTAGGACATATGATAAAAGCAGTATACAAGTTAGATAATGAATCAACTTCGATATGAGTTGAGAACAGTTCAAAGGACCACTCACAGATTATTACTTCAGCTGCATGAGGCACAGATGTTCGCTGATATTCTCCGGGAAGTGCGGCCTCCATTGATTGTTCACAATAATCTCTGCTGCGATGAACTGGCACTCGTATGGCGTTGAAGTAACCGGGACACGTGTAACCTCCGGCACCTTGTCTGGAGTTACAAATCTCTCCCTTACAGTTTACGTTAGGTTAAAAGTTTCCCCACATTTTCCTTTCGTATAAGTGTATTCGTTCATTTCTAAGCATGTAATCTTACTTTAGTTTGGTTCTTAAAAATTTAACCGATTAACCGATTAAAATATATGAATAATGAATAAAGCATTAATTGGTTAATCGGTAGGTAAATCGATCAATTGCCCACCCCCTAATGGGAGAGGTAAGTCTGCGGAAGTATCTTACCTAGGTGTGCACTTTTTCTTGCTGTAGAAGTTTCCCCACGTGTCGGAGTGTTCACTGTCGACGAAAGCGACGTCATAAATTTAGACTTGCGTCATTGCCCCCCTCCCCCCCCCCCCGAATCGTCTAAAAAAAGCAGTAACCTTTAACTCTTCCTGTTTTCACTTTGCATGTTTATTTTTGTATTCCACAGGAAGCAAACTGGTGGTTCGCTAGAGTACCTTAGACTCAACGACCTATTTAAATTCAAAAGTCCTTAACTTGGACACTCGTGCGTCTACTTCAGGTTTTACTGTGTTACTGTGTTGTAAAACTGAGAATTCATTTTGTTTACGTCCTTGATTTACGCATGCTTCAATAAGAGGCTGGGATTGAGAGATCGTGAGGGCGGCGTTCAGTGCAACATTGTCTCCTATAGCACTTTATAGGGGTACATTGGTTTTACAACTTAGTATGTTTGTTTCTTTTGCTTTTTGCCCTTTTTAAGCGTAGATCCTCCAAAACACCTTGCAAGATGTGATCGTCTTGTTTGACTACCGCTGCCCTTTCTTAAGTTGTGTATAGATTTACAGTTTCTCGGTGACGGTCTTTGAGGACGGTTTACGGCGCGTCTTAAAATTCGACTTGCAACCTCGGTTTTCTGCAGGGCAGACAATCCTTTCAACGCCCTCCCCTCCTAAACTGCGAGGTTGGCCGTGTTGGCGCCGGGTACAAATATGGAGAGAATACGGCAATGGAGAAGGCGGGCAAAAGTAGGATGCGCGTAGTGTGCATACATCGGCATTTACGCGCGGAGCTTTACCAGTGTCCTAGAGGCATCGTGTATCTTTATTCGAGTTCTTGAAGTGTCGTGGATTTTCGCTGGTGTCCTCAAAGTGTTGCGCAACAACCAGTTTGCTGCATGAGGTTGGTTCAGTCCTTTCCAACAAGTAGCACCAAATAGTCAAGCCGTTTGTGGCTAAAAATGTTAGAATATGTCGAAACCTACATTTGACCATACGCAGGGCACTCTAAAATAAAATTACGTGGGTTAGTTGACAATCTTAGCTGTATAATTGCTCATTTCGAGATCGGGTGAAACGTTTTGTAGTTGTTTCGCTTTGCAATCATTCGCACAAACAAGAAAATAAAAAAGCGTGATCTTGTTTTAAGTTCATAAGGTCTCGTCCCAATCAATCAATCAATCAATCAATCAATCAATCAATCAATCAATCAATCAATCAATCAATCAACCAATCAATCAATCAATCAATCAATCAATCAATCAATCAATCAATCAATCAATCAATCAATCAGTCAGTCAATCAATCAGTCAATTAATCAATCAATCAATCAGTATTTTTTCACATCAAGAGTTTGATTCAGGCTGCAGCATACAAAAACACGCCGAAGACACTTAAGACTGCTTATGTGTAGGAATGCAAAAGAATTACTACACGCAGTGCATTCCTACAAGCAGTTCAAAAAGGACAGCTTTACTTTTGCTTGTGTTTATTGCTAACGAGTTAGCTTGGCTCCAGTCGTACAGCTTCTTTAGTGAAACATTTGTTTTATTAACAAGTCTTCTATCCGGTTTCTGAAAAAAACATAAACTTGAATCGTCGGCATTAATGATTAAGGCGGGGTTTTTGCTGACGTTAACAATATCATTTATAGAATTAAATCAAAGACAAAGGGCTTAAAATGCTACCTTGTGGTACTCTAGCTCTAATGGGCTGAACTGAAGAACTCTATCCATTTATTACGACATATTGCACGCGAAATTTAAGATACGATTCTAGAACTAATGGTACGCCACAAATTCCGTAGTACTCGAGCTTCTTTATTAGTGTAGTGTGATTAATACTGTCCAACGCCTTCTAAAAGTCGACGAAGACGCCTATGCATAACTTTTTTCTTTAAATGGCTTTGAAATGAATCCCTTCTGTTCTAGCAAGGCGGGCTCTGTTTATCGACCTTTACGAAAACCATAATGTGAGTCTGTGATTAATGCGAAGTTTTGTAAAAATAATTTGGTACTTTATCGCGAACAATTTTTTTCAAGGCATTTCGAAAGCACAGGTGGTATCGATATAGGTCTATAATTCGAGAATCGCTTTTGTTTCCTTCCTTAAACAAAATAATGACTTTCGCGGTCTGAATGTTTTTAGGAAAAATACCGCTGGACAATGAAACATTCATCATGTGTATTAATACCCGGTGATCGCAATTTTTCAAAAATGCTTCGTTGGTTTGGTCTGCAAATCGTCAAGGTCACGGGAGTTGCTATTTTTAAGAAATGACAATAAAAGAAAATATCTCAATTCGTTCCGTTAAAAAAAAATAAACAAACAGCGCTATTGTTTTTAAGCTCCATATATTGTCACAAATGACGATCAAGCGACGAATGAACAGGAACTAGACGTTTTATTTGGCGAACTCATGCCGAAAACAAAAATGCGAAGAGGTAGCGTCCTAGGCGTCGAATGTCGTCGGAGTAGCGCGATCGAACTCAAGAGCGAGACTGAGCGAGACCAAAAACAAAAAAAAAAACAAAACAAAAACGAGCACCGTGATGATGCACTTTTGCAGCTGCTTGATTGACCCGATCGGATCGTGTACTGAAAAATAAACAATATAGTCGAGATTGCAAACGTAGCGTTCACAACCGCCTCTTATTCCTCTTCTCAACAAACTTAAGCCCGTAAGTCAGTATAAGGCTGAAGAAATCATGCGTTCGTCATGCGGGCGGCTCAAACCGAAATTTTGTCACACCACGCGGACTGGAACTCGGGGATATTTTCTTTGCTGTATGTTTACGCGGGAGTTTAGTGCTTCGACAATCTTTTATGTCTTAACGTTCCGTAAGAGTGTGATACTTCGCTTTATTTGGTATTTCTTCGTTTGTGCCGATGTCTAGCGGACGTTTTTTAATGTGTGACATGAGAAATATTAAAAACTTCGATAGCATTTTATCGAGTAAGAATAGAGGTGATGTTAATTTTATAATATTTCCCATCGAGTGTTGCGTGTAATTATTATTCAGTCCACCAATGATCAAACCTCCTTTTGTTCGGATTACAAACATTCCTGGTGATAACTAAAAACGGAAATTACATCGCCGCAGATGTAAATTTTCGCCTAACACACATTTCGAATTTTATATGACACAACCGTTCTAACGACCCGAAACCCGTAACATAATTACATTTGATGACATTTTTGACAACTGCGGTTCTGTTATAGAAGTTATTTATTTAATTAAATATCTGAGATAACACATGAATCCTGATCGTATTAGTACATATGATATGCTAAATATGTGTTCATAAAAGAAAGTTCTAAAAACACTCCTTTCTCCTTAAAACATGATATGGTCGTCTTGACAAACTCATAAAATGCACTTGAAAAGAATGTATTTTTTATTGTAAGAAAAATAATTCGCGTAGTTCGTGACATTCAAATATCTAGCTTGCATCGTATTTTTCTGGGCACTTTGTTTCTGAGAGCCGTCCATTTTTGAAATGAACAGAAAGAAACGTTCGCCCTTTGTTGCGAATGAATAGCCGCCCATGCCATGTTGTAGAAGCCGATGTATACTTTTTGTTTAATATGTATTCTGTTTTTTGTTATTAGGAAAAAAAGCTTGGATATTCAAAGTATACCAGATGATTTGTTATTCCAGAGTGTCAGCAAGGGGTTTTTGCCATAAAATTCTACGTATCCTTCTTCTTCTCCAAAACATAAAACAAACACCACTTTTCGACGACCAAAATGAAAAGAAAGGCCAATACCATAA
>JAZHYW010021287.1:0-14871 GCA_037355805.1 Ixodes ricinus
AGCTGCAAGCCTGTGCAAGCATGATTATGAAACCTCCAGACTGTAGTTTTCAGAACCATGCTTAGACAGCCTTGCAGATGAACGTCATCGTTTGTCAAAAGCTTAACAAAAATTCCTAAGGAACCGGAAGTTGCCAAACGCCGCTCACCTCGATGCTGTCGGCATACTGTCGGCGCACTGCGAACAAAAAAACAGTACAATGTCCCAGCCACGGTCGTGGTCCCAGCTGTTCACCCGGAACGAAGAGTTTATCGAAAATAACCCCCTTTCTCCGCAAAGTAATCGCTGCTCACGAGTTGGCGTGCATAGTGTAACAAATTAAACGTGTTAGCATAAATATATACCAACACTTGTTCGCAAAACATTTTTTTACTCACCATAAAAACACTTGCAAGGCTTATACCGTCATATGTCTTGGATCCCGGACTACTGAAGAGTGATGCGTTCGCGGAATGCTGCCGTCGGTTAGTTTAGAAGTCACTCTGAACTACCGCTTTACTTGACGTGCATAGGTTGATGGTGTGCATTAATATAACAGCCGGATCGAAATGAATGTTCAGCAGAACCAAGCAGAACTATTAGCCCTCATTAAGCGACGTCGCGGCCATTTTGCTTGTAGGTACTGCTCCTCCCTCGGCGCCCCTGCTCTCCCAGTCACGTGACCTAGAATTCTCCCTTCTAGGGACAATAGTTAACTTTAACCCACGGTTCGCGTTCGAGAAAACGGGCCCTGATCTTGCGCCAGCGTAGTGTCGGGGTCAATACAGTACAGACGCTCTGTTAGGAAACTCAAGGATATCGTTTCGCTCTGTCGCGGACAGTTTTAGCAATCCTGGAGGGCTTAAAAGCGTCTCCTCGAATTTCTGATAAAGCTTCAGATAACTGGCAGACATGATTGCAAGCACCAGGATGGCTTATGTTAGAGCCACTCAATAAGCTGCGCTTAGAGTATCGGCACTCTGTTCCCCGACATTGTCGTGGGCGCCACCATTTTGGTGCTTGTGCAGAGCAGACGCTATTGCCGTTCGTCATGATTCAAAAGTGCGACTTCCTCATAATCCGATCTCACTAAGCGTTCGTCGCATGTGTGACGCCGCCATAACTTAGCTCACGGAGGCAGATGGCCGTACACGATAGTCGTGCCGTTTCGTGCTCCGCGCAGGCTCAGCGCGTTGTCGCACCCGCAGAAGACTAAAGTTCCGATGCATTGCGGCAGCGGTAGTAAACTGGCTGGTGGATCGGTCTATTAGTCTGTGAAGCTCGAAATATTGCTTTTCTCTGTCGCGAACGTTTAACATTTGTGGAGACGACGTTTCCTGTGATTTCAGATAAAGCTTCAGATAACTGGCAACCATAAGTTTAAGACACAATATGGCTAAGTGTCGTTACTCTAAAGTGGAGCTTATGTAGTGGCACTAGCTGAAGTGTCGTTGCTCTGAAGCTTATTTAGTGGCTCTACCCGCACTGCAGCATTTAATCGACTTCAAACGAAGATAAAACTAGATACAGTTATTCTTGCCATGGCATGGTGGATGGATTAGTCTAGCGAAAATTTGTCTCGGGCGCCCGTATGAATATATTCAGCACCCGAGTTTTTAAGCTGATAAAGATCATAAAACTGAATTTCCGGAGGGTAAGTATGGTTTTCAATTTTTTAGCAATAAGTGATATCATAAGTTAACTTTATATGTTGACGCAATTCAAGCGAATATGTACTGCCAGTTTCTGGTCCGAGCTAGTTCTAGAGATGGTACGTATTAGCGGCGAGATGTTTCCGTGGCGCCCTCGTTCGGTTACCTTTCAGGACGTCATTACCTAGTGAACAACAAGTTCGATGGTGTTTGTAATGTGGCATGGTGGAAGCCTGAAAACATAGCGCTCTCAAAGCAACGCTGCCAACCCCGGCAACATTGCAGTTCTTACATTCATGTTATTTCAGTCGATGAGACATCCTTTGCTGACGTCATAGTCAGCATTCGGCCAATCGTGGTTGGCCGACTACAGCGACGCTTTCGATCCCTCACGTCGCCAATAGGGAGTATTCACTGCCGGCCATAGCTGTGTGCGCGACTGCTGAGCGCGTGCTGGAGGCGAGCTTCCACAGTTCTTCTGCAACGTGCATGCCGCACCATCGGGATTGCCGGCCTTAGCAGCCTATTATTGTGAGCTCGTTCTGATCATGCGCTCTAAACATCGCTCTCAAATATGGCGTTCAGTGAATTCCCCTTATAGACGTTTTTTGTTTCCTGTCGTTCTCAATCACGTGGGTTCCGTTATCTGGTATCCGGGACAAAAAAGAAAAAGATCATTTCAACCTGGAACATGCGAGAAAATATAGCTGAGCTAAAGAAGAATGAGTGACAATCGTGAAGTTTTCGTAAACATCTTCAAGCGGCGTGGAGATATCAAAACGATGTTTTACCGAATACCAGAAGTGACGACATTCAAGATGGCTGCGCCCTTATGGAAGATGTGCATTGCGGTATTGCGAGTGACTCGCTCGCATTCCAAATTGACGATGACGCCCGTTCGGGGATGTGGACGTTACACAGTTGCACGCTGTATGTTTAAAATAATCTACAGCCCGACGTGCAACCACCACAGCCCAGTGCATATGTGTTGTCTGTGAAACAGATTGAAGAATAAGGTTTTCATATGGTTTTTGCATCTCATTTTTATATGTTTTCTTTTCTCTGCTAAAATGTAAATGTAATGATAGCAAAGAAGAAGAAGAGTAACAACACTGGACCGATGTGACAAAAACACGAACGATAAGACGGCCTTTAATTATTCTTACCTGCCTGTTGTTGAGCTCGGCAAATTCACACATTCCAGAAAGCCACCAAGACTACAGTTGTCAAGATTTCATAAGTAAGCGCCCACAAAAGGTCAGTTGTACATACCAGACAGCCGGAATATATTGTAATCGACATAAGTGAAACACAGGCGTCGCCAAAACAGACAGCGCAAAATGTTTAGTTGGAGAAAAGGGGATAACTGCCTCAAAAGACTCCAGATGTCTACAGTACCGTGGTCGAAGGTCTCAAGAAAATATACAAGTCCAAGATACTGCCACTTGAAGAGCACTATCTTTTTCACGACTTCCACTCTCCACCGCTCTGCGACCCGGACTTTGAATCCAAGCCGATGATTCTCCTGGTGGGACAGTACTCTACTGGCAAGACAACCTTCATTCGGTATGTACTAGAACGAGACTTTCCAGGCATGCGAATCGGGCCGGAGCCAACCACGGACGGGTTCATCGCCGTCATGTACAATGATCACGAGGGTGTCGTACCGGGCAACGCTTTGGTCGTCGATGCTAAGAAGCAGTTTCGTCCTCTTGCAAAGTTCGGCAACGCTTTTTTGAACCGATTCCAATGTTCCTTGGTAAATTCAGCCGTGCTGCAGACACTCACCATCATTGACACACCCGGCATCTTATCGGGAGAGAAGCAGCGGGTAGACCGCGGCTACGACTTTACGGGGGTCCTAGAGTGGTTCGCCGAGCGCGTGGACAGAATTGTACTTCTGTTCGACGCCCACAAGCTAGACATCTCGGACGAGTTTCGGCGAAGTATAGAGGCTCTCCGCGGTCACGACGACAAAATCCGGATTGTGCTGAACAAGGCAGACATGGTGGACCAGCAGCAGTTGATGCGAGTCTACGGAGCACTCATGTGGTCGCTGAGCAAGGTGCTGAACACCCCAGAGGTGGCACGCGTCTACATCGGGTCCTTCTGGGACAACGCCTTGTACGACGACACCAATAGGAGGCTGTTCGAAGCCGAGGCACAGGACCTTTTCAAGGACATACAGGGTCTACCGCGTAATACGGCTCTGCGAAAGCTGAACGACCTCATCAAAAGGGCGAGGCTCGCCAAAGTGCACGCGTACATTATCAGTACATTGCGCAAGGAAATGCCATCTGTGTTTGGTAAGGAGAGTAAGAAGAAAGAGCTTATAAAGGACCTGGGCTCTCTCTTCGCAGAAATCCAGCGCAAGCATCAGATATCCCCTGGAGACTTTCCGAACCTTCGCGAGATGCAAGAAAAGCTGGCTCTTCATGACTTCACCAAGTTTCATGGGCTAAAAGTACAGCTGTTGGAGTCTGTAAACCAAATGATGGCAGACGACATTGCGCAGCTCGTTGCGATGATTCCGAAAGAGCAGACGGACCAGAGCGAGGACACTGTCGTGCGCGGTGGAGCCTTTGACGGCCACGAGCATAACCCCTTTGGCTACAGACGCGGCGAGGGCGTAGATGCCGGTTCTCTGCAAGAGGACTGGGTTGTCGATAGAGAGCGATTTAAGTATGACGAAGTATTCAGTGTCATGTCGCCCTTGGATGGGAAGATCTCGGGAGCGCTAGCTAGAGTGGAAATGATGAAGAGCAAGCTGCCAAACTCTGTTCTTGCGAAGATCTGGACGCTCTCTGACATTGAAAAAGACGGCATGCTGGATGCCGATGAGTTTGCTCTGGCGATGTATCTGATCAACATCAAGTTGGCTGGTCACGATTTACCTACGGAACTACCACGACACCTGGTGCCACCGTCGAAGAGATGTTTCACGGTGCCACACTGATGTTACGTGACTTTAAAAAAACAGTGTTTTGAAGCTCTGATGACACCTGAAGTATATCCCAGAGCATTTAGTTAAACAGATAAAAAATAACTAAGTAAGGGTGAATATGGTGTATGTTTTCATTTAAAGTGTGTTCAGGTTTTTTTACTTTTTTAGAGAGCCGTTTTTGCTCCAAATTCGGAATAACATTAGGCCGGTGGTTCAGTTGTTGAGTGCTGAAGAGGTTAGGACGTAGAGTTCATAGACTACAACACCTTCAATTCAAATCAAATTTATAAACTCTACTGTATTGCACGTTAACCTCGCGTTTGTTGCCGATTTGATATAAAATGTATTTTCAGTTAAATATAACTTGCAGTGTTTTATATTGCTGATTTCAAGGTTGCATCAGGAAATACGTTTGACCTCATTAAAGAAAAAAGAGAGACTATTTTTCATCGGGGTTATTGTGGCACGAATGTTTTGAACAATTCTAAAATTCCCAAACGCATATATCTTTTTCACGAGGTCACTAGATCGTAATGATAGTACATTAGAACACCACCATGAGCATTGACGACATGCAATTTCGGCAATTTTTCGCAGTAACCACCAAGTTTCTTTTTTGTTTTTCTGTGGTTCACATTGCAGAACTGAGTGGATATAAGAAACTGACATTTGCTTTATTGCCTGTTCCATGCACCAGTGTACTGTCGTCTTTGACATGAAAATAAACATGCGAGCGTCGATCTATTAGTACTGTCAGCGCCGACAAGCGGCGAGTCCATGAATCACGTAGAGTAAGCACCCGCGCGGAAAGAGCAATTTTTTACGAGGACGCATACTACCACCTTTTTTATGCCAGCCTGGGTATGACATGGCTAACTGCTCCATGCATTTATCAAGTTTGCATGATTAATGCAATCCACGTGCTCCATTTGGATGCTGTCACGCTGTGCGTTTTTTTTTCCGGAATGCAATAACATTTTTTTGTTTCAGAAATTGTGCAAAGGCACAATTCCGGCACCAGGGCGCTCTTCGGACGTCCTCCAGTGGCCCCGCATTGAACCAAAACTGGAGCGCCTCCGGCTGCTTTGATTGGGCACTTTGTGCCAGTCCCGTGGAGGTCTTAGCGCCGGGATTGCCTCGGGGCCCTGCCAAGCACATGCGGGTTCGAGAGAGTTTGCGGCCAAAGGCGGTGGGAGATAGCTCTTCTGAGCGAGGAAGACCTCCTCTGTGCTGCGGGCATGCCGGGCTAGCTCTTCAATGGTCTCAAAGGTGCGGCCGTGTAGGTACACGTGGTACTTTGGGTGACATTGTCTGAGGACCCGAGCTATAATCTCCGACTCGAAGGCATTAGGTTGTGCCCTTCGTGTGAGTTCCTGCAATGCGCGAACATACTGAACCAGGCTTTCGTTCGGATGTTGCGTTCGGGACTCGAGTTCTCTCAAGATTTGTAACTCGTAACCAGGTGGCAGGAACTCTGCTCGGAATTGCCGCTCGAACTCCGCTAGGCTGGTGAACGTAGGTTGCAGCCTTAACCAGCACGCAGCGCTAGACTGTAGAGCGAGAGGGAGTATTCTGCTTATCACGAGGGATTCCGAGGCGCCTGAGGCGGCTTTGTAGACGTCGAGCTCACCCAGAAAGTCGGCGATCGACTTGGCGTCGTTGTAGCCAGTGTACACCGGCACCGTCAGCTGGGGGCGCAGCTCCGGCTCACGTGACTGCTGCACAGCGAGACGCTGTGTGACCGCATCACACATGGCTGCCACCTTCAGCAGCAATTCGGCTTGCGCATCCGCCGAGCCTGCTCCGGGATCCACGCTTGCTCCAGGATTTTCGCCATCCTTCGTCTCGGACCGTAGTGTGGGAGACATGGCGGGAAAAAAATAGAAACGCCAAGCAGACAACAAACCGTGCGCGGAAACAGACGGTAACTCCACTCGAGAAAAATGAACACGCCCCCAAAGCGATAAACACGCCCCGGCGTGACTAAGCAATGTTTTGAGGCTCCAATTCAACGAGCAATCGCGCTGTCGCGAATACCAGCCCTACTTCCAAAAGAAACACCGCAGTTGAAAAAAAACTTACCGAGAGAAGAAACCCAGCCCCGTGTCGTTCCGACAGAAGGGCAGCAAAAGCACGTTGGGCGCCATGAGGTAGGGTTGCCTTGCTGCATGCCCATCCGGGAGGAACAACACGAAGCCGGGGTTTCCATAACGAGAAACTACATTTATTAGAGTAACAGGAATGGGTTGTTAGTATCAACGTAAAACATTGCCGGAGCGTTCGGACTGCACGCCTCCGTGACCACGGTCCATCTCCCCTTTCCGTGGGCGTGTCCTCCTCTTTTATACACTTGCGTGCCTGTCCTTCGTGCACTGTTTGCGCGCCCCGGACGTTCTTTACTCCGGGTGGTCAGCAGCGGCCTCTGTTGGTGGTGGCCGACCCTCGCTCCCACAAGCTGTACAGTTTGAAGACAACACCTTTGTTGAGTGTAACACTCTGGCCAATTATCTCTTGAACAAAGCGTAAAAGCAACACTCGCTTTCAATTCTGGCAGGGCGTACCATGCCCACAACTTATTTCGGCAGGTGCATTGCTTTAAAATTGCAACCAATGTCCTCTCAGTCTCTCGGCTAGAAGTTTTCCGCAATTTATTTGATAGTAGAGTCGCTTTTATACGAGGAGTACCCAAGTGAAAGCCATTTGTGTGAGACATTTCTTGTGTCAAATAAACACATAATGAATCAAACAAGATGTATAAGAACATATAAAAACCATTTAAGAACTATTTAAGTACCATATAAGATATATACTAACATATAAGAACTATATAAAAAACTCCTCACAAGCTTCTTATATGGTTCTTAGAAGTTCATATATATCCTATAGAATTCTTATATAGTACTGACGCCATGACACCAGAAAAAAAAGGGGGGGGGGAACTGCGCTTTTTGCAAAACTCCGTTTTTTTTAAATCTTCGCACATATCGTAGTGCAAGAAGATCAAAAGTGCATAGCCTTGAACCTCTAAGAAAACCACCGATGCCAAAAGCGCTGTAAAGAGAAAAAATCTTGTTTTATGCCCAGCCCTCTCCTTACAAGTGCCTCCTTTTGAGTTTATTATTTCACACTTTTATTGCTGGGGGCCAGGATTTCCGGACACTGGTCGGTAATCTCTCCGTAGCTCACAAAGGTAAAACTCCTTGCGATTTTTTGTTTGTTTAATTAATGGAGTTTACAAACTATCGATTGAGGTTTGTGGGAGCCGAGGGTGAAAGACGAGGCAGAGGGCACGTCACAGGCGGTCGGCGGAGAAGTTACAAGATGGCGCGAGAGAGTGCGTGCTGAGCGAGGCTGGAGCTGGGCAGGAACGATGGAGCCGGGCTGCCTGTCCTGGCCCATGGCGAACCCCGGAGCGGTCCACCAGCGAGGTTTGGAGACGGACCGGAGGAAACGGCGAGCCCTGGCCATACCGACCTAGGCTATGACGATCCCGGGGTGGTTCCGCAGTGAGACTCGGGCTGCGATAGCCCTGGAGAGCTAGCCTACGCAGCGCTGGCGTGGGAAGGACGATCCGCAGGCCTGGACACGGAATCCGACTGCGAGCTCTGAACAACGGGCGCCGACAAGGATCGGCGTGCCTGGACTGCCGGCTCTGAACGAAGGGCACCCGGGAGGTACAGTGGACCCAATCGCTCTCTTCTCGTTGTTATGTCACTTCCTGGGTTACGAGCGAAACGAATACCGATCGGGCGGCGATTATTAGTAGAGCGACCTCCATAAAGAACCCCACAGGTTGAAGTTCTTCATCCTCCAGTCTTGGTCCTCCAGTCGTTACAAGTACGGAGCGGTCGACAATCACGTTCTCATCTTCATACAAACTTCTCCTGCACGTCATCCTGGACATTGATCTCTACATAAAAATACGGGTCGAACCCTATTCGTGAAGCAAAGAGCACTCCGACCCCAACCATATTTTATGAACTATGTATGACATCGTGTGATCACCTGGTGAGCTAACAGCCGCCTGTCTGCCGACAATGCAGCATCACGTTAATCGAAGAGTCAGCCAATTTTACATTCAAAATATTTTCCAAACTCCACCATGGTTTTTATACGTTAGCACATTAGGCTTATCTACACATGCTGATCCTCTTTCCGTCCCGGCGCTGGCGTGTTCCAGCCAGCGGTAGCTACATGCATGAATGGATGGCTAGATGCTGGTGTCAGTACCCTTTATGTTGGGCGGTAGCCTGCGCCACCTAGCCTAGAAAGCTTCCCGCACCTCCCTTTAAAATTCAGACAAGAATTTTTGTACCCTGCTAGACAAAACATCCGGTGTAACCCATTAATTTTGTGCGCAATTTTGCACTTCCCTAATTCCCTACCACAAATCTTGAAACCCTATCCTTCTGACTACTTAGTTGTTTATTGTATCTTGCGTTTGGGTCGGCGATGACGATTTTTTATGGTTGAAATGTTGTTGTTTGTCTCTATAGCTTCTACTTCCCAAAATGAAAACCACGAGACCAACTGCGAGCACGTTTTGCATCATTCACTCGTTATGCCACATTTCTTCTTCGATGATCGACCACCGTATGTTCTTCCTATGCCTGTTTGCGCTTAAAATCGCATTTACGTCTGTCAAAAGGAATCAATGCGGTCTCGCTATTTCGAGCAGAAGCTGAGCGGTAAATTCAATTTTTTTTGTATGCCCGTTGTTCAATAGTCGTAAACTACAAACAACGCGCGCGTCGTCCCGATACCGAAGTCCCGCTTCTTCCCGAAAAGAGCTTCGTTGGCCTCGTCGTTGAAATACGGTACGGTCAATCCCATTTCCCTCGGCAGTGCCCATTGTCACCCAACTTTTGCAGAATCCGCAAGATTGAGCGAAATTTTCCTATCTAGGGACTGGTCTTAGACCCGTTGATGGCGAGACTGCGCCGCCCCCGTCTCCTGTCGGGACCGGATACGTAGAACATCGCCATTCGGCTTTGGTAGCGGGATTTCGGCCCAACACTTGTTCGAAAATACTCTTCCCCGCGGGAAGACAGTACGGCGTCGTGTCGCGACAGGGAAAAAGCCGGTGTGTGACTGTGAATGTAGGAGCCCTTCATGTGAGCTTTGCTAGGGTGATGCCACCCTTTGTAATACCACTCGCCGACAAACCAGCAGCCATTCTGGTTCTCGGCGATAATCCGTAGGAGACTTATAACCCTCACGGAAACAAGCAGCTTTATCTCACAAGTTGGGAGCAGCGTTGCGGAACCCACGGGGAGTTAACATTTTCCCCCTCGGATGGGAGGACCGATGGACACAAAGGCCACTTTCCGGCGCACGGGGAAACAATGAGAGGAACAAAATGGCGGTTGAAGAGGGTGTGGGAAAGGCAAACAGGCAGTTGGCATCACTCTATGCGAAGCGCACATCAGAAGGCACTCTATGTGAATGAAGCCTTAAGGCTTGCTAAAACAGGATTAGTGAGGCGACATGTCTCGGACGTAAGTCGTACGGCTTATCTCAAAGCTTTGTTGTAACACAGATAGTTAAACCTCGAATGAAATCAGCGAATGTTAATATAATATATAAATATAGTCTAGCCGACAAATATCGCCAAACGATGGTGTAGGAAAATAACGAGACACGATAATTACACATAACAATTAAATTCTAGATTATGTTTTATATTAATCTTCCGTTAGGTCTGACTAATGCCGTGTCTTAGTTCAGACGACGATCAAGAAAAGGATGGAGCGTTTTGGATAGATAACTAGAAGAAACGTCAGGGGAACCCTCAGAAAACAAAAACAAAAACACAATGTCGATTAAAACGGAAATGTAGGCGCGACTCATGCCATGCCTACCCTTTCTTGATGCCGTCCAAAACGCACCCAGCACGGGTCGGCCGTTCCACAGGTCAGTGTTCTTCAGCTAAATGTCAGCTTGTTCATCGACAGCGTCCAACCAACAGCGACAGCCGTAATTCTAATTTTGTGAAATACAAGTCATGCAAGAGTCTTACGTCATACTTTCACGTATGGAAGGAGTAAGCAAGCACCTTTATTTTGACGCCTATCATCCAGGAGCTAGGGAGCGAGATTTTCACACCGCGGTACCAAGATCGTTGAAAATTGCCATATATTACCGACAACGTTATCTTGATAGTGTAAAAAAAAGAAACAGATTGCGCAAGAAAAGAGTGACAGGGATGTAGGCAACCTGAAGCTTCTATAAGATTAGGTGAACAGCTTCAGAAAGCTAAATAAACAAACGTATCTCCCAAAGATGATATGTGGTCTAATAAAATGTGAATATCATGCCAGTTAAAGTCACATTCTTTTCTGTCGATTTTTGTGTTAATTCAACTTTTTCGGCGGAAAACGAAGCGTCCCCTCCCTTGTGTCACATAATGCAAACTCTCGTAGTCACTATAAGCGAGGAGGGCATTGTTAGTTGTCTCCAGCTTTTTCTAAAGTGTGCAGTCGACGACCGTTTTGTGTCCGTCCTCTCCGCGTCTTTGAAAGGAAAGAAGTAGTGGAGGGACAAAAAGAAAAAGGCGCTCACAGATCCGCTAGACCACCTCGGGTGCCCTTTGACAGTGCTTTGTTTGTTTTTTGGTCGAAGGAAAAAAAAAAGTTTTTTTTTTTTGGCTTGAATAAAGATTTTAGGTGACCTGAAGAAAGGTTTTCAGCATCTGAAGAACGCCAGGATTTGCGTTTTGTACGTGCGGGTGATAGTGTGATTCCGGTAGACTTACACAAATACATATATATGTATATATATATTTGTCAGAAACGATTTTTTTTAATTGTTGGTGTTTTATATGTACACTTTTTCGCGACGCGAATGAAAACGAAATATAAAGGGCTACAATCATTCCTTTAGGTAAACAAGTAAGGCACTTACTTTTTAATTTCTTTGTAAAATATGTTATTATTCCTTTACTAAATTACTGATGAATGTAAAGGTTTACAAGCACTTATGTTACTTGTAACGGATTACGTACGAGTCTGCCATGAAACTTGTCATTTTCTAGGGATGATAAGTGGCGTCACGCAGGCACGTATCCAGGGGGGGCCCATGGAGGCCGCGGGCCTTCCCCCCCCAGAAATCTTCCATTTTGCTGGGACTCCTCTCCCCCCTCCCCCTCATACAGCATTTTGTAATGAGGCGCCCCCCCCCCCCCTAAACAAAATCCTGGCTACGTGCCTGCCGTCACGCCACTCAGTAGCCACGGAGGCGAATACAAATTTTCGTCAACGGATGCATTGTTGACGAGCACATACGTCTCAGTGACGCAGTGGTCGTGTTCAATGCGTGAGCTGGGTCCGGCTGACGTGCTTGGGAAACCGCGGATGCGTCACAGTGAAAACAGATACTCTATCGTACTTCGCTTCAGCTTGAAGCCTGGTTCACACTGGCCCATTTTCTTACGTTAAGTTACGTTACGAAATATTACGTTGAAGTCACCGGGACCTCTGTGCTTCATATTAAGCGAGGCTACCAGTTCAAGGAGAAAGCATGACACGCGACATTCGAGACACGAATGTTTCGGTGACTTATACGTAACGTAACTTAACGTAAGAAAATGGGGCAGTGTGAATGAGCCTTAAGTCCTTACGCAGCCGATGCTACTAGATGCTACAAGAGCGAGCTACGGGATTTCAGCGTCCCTGCCAAGCACGCGCGCTCGTTCAGTGCATGCACTGTTCATGTCTACATGCTCACGCTTGTAGAATCGGCTGCGTCTGGACGTATGCTGAAACGAAGTATAGGGGAATACATCTTAAGCCACAAATTTGCATTAGAAGGCTTGCCTATACTGCGCCAATTTCTTTTCTCGAGGTTTGAACGTCTCGCCACGCCGGAGATTGTAGTACTCATGCACGGCTAGCGAGCCCTTCTGCTGGGGGAATTGTACGAGGGAGTTGATCGCCGATGTGCCAATGGTGCCAGTCTGAGGCTATGTGGACGGCTGCAAGAATTACAGATCGCAGGGAAAGGACCTGTCCTTCTTTCGTTCTCCTTGGGACCTACGCCTGTGAATATTAGCGGCGAGATGTTTTGGTGGCGCCTCCTATGGTTCCCTCTCGTCACGTCATTACCTCGCGAACAACAAGTTTGATGGTGTTTGTAATTAGTAGGGTGGAAGCCTGAAACCATTGCGCTTTGAAACCAACATTGCCGATACCGACAAAATTGAAGTTCTTCCATTCATTTTATTTCCGTCGATGACAGCTCCTTTGCTGACGTCGAATTCAGCATTCGGCCAATCGTGGAAGGCCGACCACAGCGACGCTTTTGATCGCGCATGTCGATCGCCAATACTGCATTTCATGATATCCGTTTCTCTTTTCGATTGATGCCTCTCAACTAAATGATGGGGTATATCGTTTTAGCCGCTGGAGATGGGCATTTAGCTCCAGGTCTTCATACTTTTACGCCGTTTACCAAAAACATGGACCCGATAAAACAGCCCGGATTTTTGTGTAAGAAATGTGTTCTCCCATCGTTTTCGCGAGGACGACATCAGCAACCCGAATTAGAAGAGTCAGGGGGTGAGTAGGTGGGAAATATTATTGAACTCTACATCTGTACACTAGATTTTATGTACATATATACCTGTACGGAGATTATCAGAAATCGAAAAGATCTAAAGCGCGAGCTTTCTTTCTCGAGATGGCTTTGTAGTTCGTCGTTCTCTATAGTCTGTGTTCTACAATATCGATAATCGAATTGTTCGGATTAATTAACAATGTAAGAATTGTTTTTTTAAACAGTTATTTCTCCTGGGGAGCAGTTTTCCACATCGTATGTAGAAATTCAGACATGTAATGCCGATCACTCCTGTCAACCACCCGAATGGAAAATCGGCGAACGCTAAGTTCAAGTTATGGTGCACCGTGCATTCACGAGGACGCCCATCAAACCACTTTGGCATCGTTGCCGCGAGGCGGCTATGCAGTTGCCTCGCCTCAGACACGATCACATGGTCGTGTCGCCGCGGGGTCGAGCCGGCTCCCGACGCGCCGCTTTCTCTCCTAGCCAATAGACGGCGCTGCGGGCGCCCCAGGGCAGGGCTACCCAGGCCGGGCGAGGAGAAACCGTGTTGCCCACCGATATATAGACAGGGAACTAGGGGGCGAAGAGCCTCTTAGGGCTCCGAGCGGGCTCTTGAACAGGCAAGTGCGTGCGACGGGATCTCGGGTAATCGCGGGACAAGAGGACTGGGGCCCTCTTTGTGTTTAGCTTTGGCTTTGCGTGGGAATGTGAATCTTTGTGTAATGTCGCGTGTCTTTGTAGTTTAGATTGGAGTGTTTTGAGCGTTGCGTGTTATGAACCAATAAAACGGAGCGGAATCCCGCTCCCGTGAAAGAACCAGGCTGTCCTGGGTTGTTGACAGACCACGTTGGAATTGGCGTATCGGCGGCGGTACGCGAATTCCTACGAAGTACACTATGAAAGCAATGCCGTAACTTACGTCACGGGATGGGAATGATCCCTCCTACCTCAAAAAAAGTGCATTGCAAAAATTACTTCTGACACCCCAAAGGGAAGTGATGATGTTTTGCTTGCGTTGTAGGACTATGATACGCTCGTATGTGTTTTCCTTTGCAGAATGTGAAGTAGCTTTTAGAGGCTGTGGCAAGCAATTTCAATCATCATGTTGAACTTTTGTAACTTGAGTCGACATGCAATGTCAAACTGAAGCTGAAGCGGCAAATTCTTGTCCCGCTTAACATTGGTGTGTGCGAGACCTGCTCCACATGTTTGTGGACAACTTGTTGAATGTTCTGTTGAAGTCTTTCATGACAAAATGAAGTTATTCGCACAAAAATAAATCAGAGAAACAAGAAAGCCCTGAACGTCCTACGTGAGTAGGCTGTTTCTATTTTTAGTTTAGTCCACACCAGTTGACATTTGTTTAATAGGGCAAAAAAAGTGCCACGTGATGGCATTGCATTGGTCCTCAGTGATGCATGCTAATTTATGGGAATTGTTTGTTTAATGTTAAAAACGTTTTCTCCTTTATACGACCGCATGTTGACCAATAAGATAGGATTTTTTCTTATTGTGCTCGTAGAGAATAACAAATACTTCGCCTATGTTTTGTCGACTTCCAAGGATTGAGTTAATTGAGGGAATAAAACATTGTGTGTTTGAATGAAACTGTCTATTGTAATCGTGAATTACATTTTGGATGAATTTATGCTAACCGTAATTACATGCATTTTAGGGGCGTGTACGAGACTCTATGGAAGGCAAAATCAGACACTATTGTAAATTTGATATACAAGT
>JAZHYW010021289.1:0-40957 GCA_037355805.1 Ixodes ricinus
TGAGCCGATCTAGATTCGCTGGTGACGGGTAGCTTTATGGAGTCGTTTTTTGTATACCGAGATTTTGCTAACCACACACCGGCGAAACAAGCGTACACCTTCGTACCACCACCAGATGCTGTGTCGGTGCTTGGAGGCACTGAAAAATAAGTTTACTGTCTTGAAATACGCTAGAAGAACAATATAATTGTAAGAGATCCATGGAGATGGGCATGATTAATAAGTTGATCGCATACAAAGTGCCAAAGACTCTTATATTGGCGAGGAACGCTTCCAGTACGATGATGCTCCATGGTGATCTTGGCGCGACTGGTTTAGAACGACCCCCTGGAAGCTTCGAAGATTTAAATGGACCAAGATGGCGATTTCCATGGCAACGTAGACCATTGTATCTGTTCTTGGTTCAACGTTCTTTTCGTCTACAACCCCGACCGGTCGTCTCTGGCCGGGGTTGCTTCAGGTGCGTCATGCACCCAGCGTCTCCCCCAGCCAACGAAGGCTCTGACCTTCGATGTCTCCTGCCCGCCGGGCGCGTCTGTGGATTCGATCTTCGACGCGGCCACGGGCATTGTCGGCACCGCCGAATTGTTTTCTGTGCAACACCTGGGAGCGACCAACTTCCAATTGTCCGTCACCTCGTCGTCGGCCATGAGCCGCATCGTCAACGCCGGCGCCCTGAGCATCGGTGGAACCCTCGTTCCAATCGTCCCCGTCGGACCGCAAGTAACCGCCATTACGTGCCTCTTCTTGCCGGTCTACGTGAAGAGCGAAGCTCTCGCCGCTGCCCTCGCGCCTTACGGGAAGGTCCTGGACATCCGTTTTGGAGTGTATCAAGACCACCCCACCCTGCGGACGGGCACGCGCTACATACGCATGGAGATGAAAGAGTCGACGCCTGTTCCGAATTTCCTCCGCGTCTCCGGCCATCGGGCAACCTTGACTACCGCGGCCTCCGACGCGTATGCCGACGGTGCCAGCGGGAGGGCCACATCAAGGCGGCCTGCAATGTGCCCTACTGCACCCGCTGCGCCGCTTTCGGCCACGACTCCGCCGGATGCGCGGCCGGTTGCGGACGTTGCGGGGCGGCCCACGCGACGGTGGACTGCACCCAACGTCGCACCTACTCATCTGTGGCCGGCCAAAGCCTGAACGAGTTCCCGGCCCTGGCATCGACCCCTCGGGATGGACCCCCTGCTACCCCTTCACCTGCAGCGTCGAACGCACCCGCTCCGACACCCGCCGTCGGCCCTACCGAGTCTACCGTGCCCTCCCCGTCCGAGTCCACCGAGACAACCTCGCCTGAGCTCGATTCGACGACACCCCAGCCCGAGCCGGCTACCTCCATGGCCACAGGTGAAGATTCGAACGCGCCAGCAGCCATGCTTTCGAACGCGCCGGCAACCACAACTTTAAACGACGCTGAGACCAGCGTTCCACTCCCCACGAGCTCCCGCTCCGAGGAAGCGCCGGTACAACTCGAGTCCCCGACTGCGCCGGAATTTCAGTCCAGCCCGAGCCTCAACTGGAGCGACCTCACGGAGGGCTCGGACGAGGAGCGCCTCGTCATCAACGAGACCGCCGGGAATGCCGCCGAGGAAGTGGAAACCCGCTCAAGACCGCGTTTCCGAGAACGACGCCGCAACGCAAGCCTGGAACCGCGGAGACTTCGCAGCCGCAGTCGCAGCCGTCATGGCGGTGCTGAGGAGGGGAAGCGTGTCCTTTCCAGCAGCGACGAGTTCGCGACCCCGCAAGGCATCCCATCCGCCGCAGCTCGCCTTAAACGCTTACGGAACGACTTCTCTTCGCCCACTGGAAGCCCCAGCAGCCAGCCATCGTCCGAAACACCCTCGGATTAACGAAGAGCCGGTGACTTCTTTTCCTCCTCTTCGCACGGCTACGGGTCCTCACCCTGAATGTCCAGGGGTTCCGCAGTGCGACCAAACAGGTTGAGGTTCTCCAGCTTGCCCGGACCGTCGGTTGCGACCTCCTCTTTCTCCAGGAGACAAATTTCGTTAGGCAACGCGACGTCACCCTCTTCAAGCAACGTTATGCAGTGGATTGTTTTTTCTCTTTTGCTACTACCCGGTTCTCGGGGGTAGGAATTATTATTTTTAATCGCGCGCTCATGCGGCAAAGCTCGTGCTGCTTTGACCCCGATGGCCGATTCATCACATTCGATTTTTTCCTGGACGCCGCCCGTTTTCGCATTGTGTGTGTTTACGCCCCGGCACAACGCTCGCACTCCACGGCATTCTACAAGAACTTGGATGTTCACCTCCTCGACGCGCGCCACTGCCTGGTACTCGGCGATTTCAACTGCGTCGTCGACTCCCGGCGCGACGTCAGGGGACCAGGGTACGGCCGCACTACGTGGAACGCCCGCGAATTGAGACGGCTGATTGGACATTTCGACTTGGTGGACTGCTGGACCCTTCTCCACGGCACCACTTTCGAGCATACCTGGCAACGTGGTAGGTCAAGCAGCCGCCTGGACAGAGTGTACGTCACCGAGACCCTGGCCTCAGCCGTTCAAGCTTGTGGGGCTGTGGACTTCCCACCCGCCATCGGTTACGTCTCAGACCACCGGCCAGTGCTCGCGGAGCTCAGTCTGGCTCCCTTGACCGGGCACCAACGCTTCTGGCGTTTGGACTCCCGCGTCCTGCAGGACCCGACGAGCCGCGACCGCCTGAAAGAAGTTTTGCGCCGGTCTCTCCTTGGAGTGACGCCAGATCCAGCGAACTGGGACCACCTTCTGGAAACCTGGCGGGTGGCATGTGTGGCGGAGGGCCGTGCCCTGCGCCAGCGGCAAGTTGAAGAGCTCCGCGACACCTCGCTGCGAATCCGCATCGTACGTCGCGGGGGCGCTGGGACTCCCCTGATGAGGGGCTACCTGTCGCAGCTCCTCGACCGGTACCAACGCCTACTACGGGCGTCGACGACAGCAGCGACAGTTCTTCAGGGGAAGGGCGGACCCTCCTTCCACCCCGAAGTGCTTCGCTACACTCACCGCACACAGGTGAAGGAGCGGCGAGTCCCGCCCTTTCCAGTTCCTTCATCGACGCCTCCGCCTGGCCAACCTTCTGTCCCACGCTTCAGCTCCCACTTCGAGGCCCTGGCGACGTCGGAGTCAACGATAGACCGTGCGACCCTGGCCACGCACCCTTTCTTGCACGACCTCCCCAAAGTTCCACCCACCGCTGGCGATCAGCTGTTCAAGCCTCCCAATGCAGAGGAGGTTCACAACGCCCTCCTGAAAATGAAGACTGGATCTGCGCCGGGCCCGGATGGATTCCCGACCGAGTTTTATCGCACATTCTGGGATGTGCTGGGGGAGCATGTTTGTGCAGTCCTCCGCACCTTCTTCACGGAGCTCCGCCTACCAGAGTCCTTTCGGCAGGGCAGGATAATCCTGTTGCCCAAAGAAGGAGGAGACCCCAGCGACCCAGGGGCGTGGCGACCCATCACTTTGCTCAACGCAAGTTACAAGCTGCTCGCTTCGGTGCTTGCACAACGGCTGCACGACATCCTCCCGGACATTGTAACAACGCGCCAGACGTGTTCGGTCGTGGGCCGCAGCGTCCACACACTGTCATCACTCACGAGAGACATGCTTCACTACACGAACTCCCGCAGCGCCAGGGGTTTGATCGCCTCCCTGGACCAGGCGAAAGCGTTCGACCGGGTTGAGCACCCTTTCCTTTTCGCCACGCTCGACGCCTTCGGTTTCCCCCTGAGGGTGTCCGCCTCTTCGAGGTCCTGTACGCTGGCATGAAGAGTGATCTGTGCATGGACGGCAGCGTGGTGGCCAGCTTCCCCGTCACGCGAGGCGTACGCCAGGGCTGCCCACTCTCGCCGCTCCTCTTCGTCCTGTCGCTGGAGCCGTTTCTCACCAACATCGACCGGTGCTCCCTGGTGCGCGGCCTCCCTCTCCCCGGCAGCGGCGAGGTGAAGGCGACGGCGTACGCCGACGACATCACACTATACCTACGCGACGCTGACGACCTGGGCGCGGCGCTTCAGGTCTTCACGACGTACGGCTCGCTCTCGGGCGCACGCCTCAACGAGCAAAAAGCAAAGTGTTGTGGGTCAACTGCCCACCAGACCCAGCCTCCCCGCTCCCGGCGACTGCCGTGGTGAAGATCCTGGGTATAACGTACAACGCGATGGGAATCTCGCCCGAGATGTGGACCCGCCTTGCACGCGACATCGCGGCAAGTGTGGATCGTGCCCGCGACTACGCTCTCCCCATGGCCGAACGCCGGTACCTGGCCCACTCGGTGTTCTGCGGGCGTCTGTGGTACCTAGCGCAGGTGGTGGTACCACCCGAAACTTCATCAGACAAGTGCGAAGCTCTCTGTTCGGTTTCTTCTGGATGGAGAAGACCGAGCTCGTTACCCGTCAGGTGCTCTCCCTCCCGCGCGAGAAGGGAGGATGGGGCTTCCCCTGCGTGGATGGCACGCCCGCGCTACTCCAGCTCAAGACCATGCTCATGATCCTACACGAAGCTGAGAACCCGGCCAGATCTCTCGCTCTCTACTTCGTGGGGCACTCCCGGCGAGACCTGGGTGTCGACCTCACCGGCCCGTCGGGAGCCTGTGCTGAGACACCGCCCCCGGCTTACTGGAAAGCGCTTCAATTGCACCGCCGCCTCGTGGAGCAGGCGCCACAATTGGACATCACGACAACACCAGCGTCACGCCTCGCCCAAACCCTGTTGGAACCACAGCTCACCCCCGTGCAGATCGGACTCTCGGATTCGTTCCCATGGGTCCGCCTCACCTCCTCCAACCTTCCAGGACACCTGCGAGACTTCGAGTGGCAGCGCGGCTGGGGAGTGCTTCCCACACGAGACCGCCTACTTCGGTGGGGCGTGTGTCGCACCGATCAGTGCCCGAACTGCAACGACCGAGAGACGAACGTGCATGTTGTGTCGGAGTGTGTGGTGACGCGCCCGTTCTGGCGGGTGGTTCGCGCTAGTTTCCGGGGGCTGGGTGTGGCACTGTACCTCCTACGCGGACGCTGTCCTTCGGGGCTCTTCGCGTGCCTTCTGCTCGCCGCGAGCGAGTACGTCTTGTGGCGAAACCGGTGCAGCGCCGTGGGACAGGGACGGAGGTTGCGCGCGCTCTGGCCACTTTTGTTCAGGCTACGGCGGGAGCTCGTGTCGCACCTCGAGGAGCAACTGTTCCTTCTCGGAGAGCAGGAGTTCCTGCGGCGCTGGTCCTGCCGATACCTCCACGTGCACAACTCTCGTATCGAACTGCGCTTTCAATACGTCGATCATATCTAGATCGCGTTAGGCGGAGAAAGGGAGAACGGGACGCGATGCGGCCCTCTCTTTGTGGCGTCGCAGGGGCGGGACGTGCGGGCGCGGCGCCGGTCGGTGTCTCTTTGCGTGAGTGATCGCGCGGACGGGCGCTTTGCGGAGCAGCGGACGCACGCCCGCACCTTAGGCGTGGGGTTGGCTAACTTTGCTTGTGGATTGTAGAGCCTGTATATACTGTATATAACGCGTTTTCGGTTTTTGGTTTCGTTCTGGTCATGACACCAATGTTGTAAATAAAATTTTCTAACCAGACCGATTATCCAATCGCCTTGCGAGGTTTGGGTCGTCTGTATGTTAGTATCCGTTTGTGTCCGGCTAGCAGGTAGGGAGGGCAATGGCGCTACTTTCCCAGGATCCAGTGACTTTAGATTAACCAAGAAACAGCACACAAGACGAAACATCGGGATACATCAGCGTCTTACGAGAGCTAAAAAGCCAGGGTCGCACCGCTTATGATTCATACAAAAGACAGTCTGCATACAGATTTGAACGCGAGTCACCGCGAGATCCGTGCTTCGAATGCCGCGTGGCAATGATTACAAGGAGGAAACTTTGGCAGGCGGCATTCGAACCACGGATATGGCGGTGACTCGTGTTTGCTGACTGTCTTTCGTATGATGTAAAGGTAGTGTTGCCCCGGCTTAGAGGAATGGAGGATGGATGTTTGAGGCCTGGCCACGAAGGGACAATGCCGGACACTTGCAATGTAAATATCCGAACCAAAACGTTGTGGACAGCCTTGATAATTCAGATCATAAGTCAGCCGTCTGTACAATAACCTAGACACGAATTCAGTTTGCCCGCTTAGCAAACAAATGGTTGTCACGTGACGTGACGTCACTTGACGTATACACCATTTCAGTATACCCGCTAAATTTAGCGGGAAAATTGTCGTTGCGTAATAAGACGTCACGTGACCTAGAAACGAATTAAGTTTCTACCTTACATTTACGGGGAGTTTGACGTCTCGCGGCGTATGCAAAAATGTGTTTCCCCGCTAAATTGATAAAATATAGGTTATTTTTCACTCCCCGAAACGACAGTTCGATGTACTTTCAATAAATTTAAAGGCGCGCTCGTCAAGTACTGCATTGTATGCAAGGTAAGACTATAAAAATAAAAATAGGTGATAACATTTTTCTTTCTTTTTTTAACCCTTAAGTGTGCCTACTCGTATAAGCCCACATAAGAAGTTATCATTATGTTGTTTCGTAACAAATTCATCTTCATTTTGTTAAAAAAGAAGAAACGTGCTGTTCTCTTTTTGCCAAGTGGTTCCTCGGTATTCCTCGATCTATTCTCGAAATATGTAAAACCGCACCTCTCCTTCCATTTGACTTGCCTCTTTGCGCACTCGTACAAGTTCACATAAGAAGTCATATTGGCGTTTCTTTTAGATGCGGAGCATCTCTTGCTCGGGTCTATGTCCCGCGGCGTCGGCGTCGTAGTCCACAGTCACACTACGCACGCGCAACTCTCCTCCTTCCCTCTCTCCAACAGCTGCGCGTTACTCTCTCCGCTCTCTCTCTACCAGCTGCGTGCACTGCGCGTGCGTTCGCTTCTCCTCACACCGCGCGCGCACGCGCAACTCCTCCTCTAGTCTCCTCTCCTTCAAGTGTGAAAAAAATAAACGGCGAGCGGCGAGCGTTTTAAGCTTCTCCGCCGCGAGCTTCGACGAAGGCTCGCGTAGGGGGTCACGCTAGGGCAGTCGGTAGCGCCATCTCTCGACGTCAGCACGCAACTGACTCTTTCCTCGGAACCAACACGATGCTCCGCATCACCCTATGGTTCCCCTCGGGAAGATGGTGTAATTTTTTTAATGCATTCACCTCCATGTTTTTTTTGTTTTTTTTTCTTCCCAAAGGTTTTTTTTTACGGTATTTTCTTTGTATTTTTTCCATGTGTTTTTTCGGAATACTTAAAGGGCCCATGAAACAAATTTTGGGCTAGAATAAATCAATTTATAGTGGGATTTGACTAATAGGACGTCGTTCAGTGGGCCAAAAGAAAAAAAAAAGGTAGAAAGTCAACAGCCTGATTTTCGGTAGGACAATTTGAAAACACAGCGGACTATTCCGTACCTTCTTCCCTTCGTAAGCTCTCTGCTTTTTTCACTGTGATACATCCGCGGTGCCCGCAGCGCGTCACCGGGCCCAAATGCACGTCACACGACACCGGACCTCAGTTATTCCCTTCAGCCCTAAGCTAACATTGTGGTGTAAGCTACGCGCTTGCTGGACCAATCAGCCGCCTCCCTTTCATTACCTGACCTCATTCTCTGCGTCTGGGTAGGCGCGAGAGAGCGTGATCACTTGGCAAAAGTTTGGCTGGCCCAACGTGCACGTAGTTTCCACAGCACTGTCAGCTTCGGGGTGAACGGGGTAGGGAAAGCAACTTTTGTCTGAATTTTGAGCGACGGGCTAATCTTCTACGGGGAGGATGGCTGTGTCCGGCTACACAAACGAGAGTCCGAGCAAGAGGGAACTACCCTCTTTCCGTCTTCTTTAACTGTTTGGTACAATGCGCGATTTATGAGTTGAGGAGGAAAGCTAATCAGAAAAAAATTGGAAATGCGTTTCATGACTACTTTAAATCTCGCCTCACTGCAGGGTTAGAGGGCGGTCCAGACCAATCCACAAAAATGTCGCACAGATAAATGCGAAAAACGGAACCCGCTTCATTTTTTTATTATAACTTCCGGCTGCATTTTTAGCCCGGAAGCGTGCTCAAGCTTTTGAACGAGCAGCGACGGCCGGAGCGGCCGGAGCGGCAGGAGCAGCCGGTGAAGTGACATCACGGCGGTTGTCCAGCCGGTCAATCGAAATCTATGGGATGTCGGGACCAACCGCCAATAGAAACAGGGCGGGACGAATGCTAGGGCTGGTGGTTGCTTTTTGAGGTGGCCATGGCCTCGCATTCAAAGACCACGTGCGCAGGGTTTGTTAGGAGGGCAAGGAAGGTGGACTGCCTTCCCCTCCAAGGTGCTCTCCGGCCTCGTCCGTGTGAGGGTGATGACGCCAAACGGGCCCTCGAAAATGAGGGAGGCGGAACTCATTTCTTTATATAACTTCCGCCTGACGTTTTAACTCAGAAGCGTGCTCGAGTGTATGGACGAGAAGTTGGAAGGAACAGCGCACCGGGACGCCGGAGAGGAAAGGTTGAGAGGGAAAGGAAAAAAACGCACTTGACAGGCCGGAGAGGCAATAAAAGGCACCCTTTCTGGGAATTCTGAGTTTCTTCGAGGGAGAGAACACAACAAGAGCAACTGCTTCTTGCTTCCTCTTGTTGGGTTCCCGAAAAGATTAGCGCACCCCTCCACCCCCCCCTCCCCCACCCCGCTCAAGGTTGGCGAGGAGGGCGAGGGGGAGTTGACCATATTCCCCTGCTTGGCTGAGGGGCTCTAGGGCTCCCCGGCGCTTTGCGACTCTTTCCGGAACCGGAAAAAAATTAATATTTTCAACTTTTAACCGGTAAACCGGGAGCCGCAAAACGCCACGTTGACGTGACCGTTGACGTCACTCCTTTCCCGCCGGATTTTCCTAGGACCCGTCGTGATGACCGCTACAGGGGCGTAGCGGTACAACCACTCTAGGGGTCCCTTTTGGGGTGGAGAGGGGAAGAAGCACCGCGAGACTGAAATTCCGATATGAACTTTTTTGTCCGACTGTGAGCTCGTTGCGGGCGCTCACTTCTTGGGCAGGTACATCGCGTTGGGACACGCTGCGTCTCCGAGGCCGCAGCAGGCTGGCACTTCACGATGATGGCCAAGTCGACGAGTGTGTCTGGGAGGGATCGGCAGTGTCGATGAGGAGACGATCAGTGTGAGACGATCAGGCTATGAGACACCTCCAGTGCAATGATGCTATTTCAAGAGACACTTGCCATGTCTTAACGAATTGCGCCATTAGCCCGTAGTCCCTAAATAGAAATCAACACAGCTTGCACGAGAATCGGGCCCATTCCACTCCACTCCATTCTGAGCAAAAGACATCTAACTCCATTCCCATTTCATTCCCCAGCGATACCGCCATTCCATTCCCATTCCATTCCGGGGTCGCGAAAGTGCGGAATGATTCCGGAATCATCCCAATTTCGGAGTGGCAATTCCGCAACACTCGTGGACATCGTGCGGAAAAAGTACTCGTGGCTAATCCTTTATTTTATTGAGACGTTTGTCTGACCCCTTGTTTCTGTGCTTCTAAAATTTCGCCGCCCGTTGGGAGACCACTTCGTTGCCCTTGTTGGATTACGTTGTTTGTGAAACGTTTTATTCCCGCCGTCACACGAATCAACTTAAGAAATGAACTGTAGTCCTTCAAGCTCACCAGTTGATTATCTTGCGGTTCTGTAGAGTTGTATAATAGTCTCTTTTTTTTTCGTGAGGTATTCATTGCATTCTGGTTTACCCTGAATTTGACTCGGCCATGATGTCTTTTAGAGATGAAACTAGATGGGTCCATTCCATCATGTCTTGCTCTTGAATAAATATTTTGGCATAAGTTTCCGTGTTGGTAGGTCTGCTAGATTTTTTGTACCGGGGCAATGTCTCCAGTTCCTTGGTTCCGTCAGAGCTTGGATTTCCGTGACGCGATTTCCTACGAATAGCTTCCACCGGGTTGTTGAACCACGATGCCAATACAGGACAATCGTAGAGTCCGTCCATAGATATATTGTAAGTCCTTCCAGCTTCAACTTGCTCGTGAGGAACTGCATCAGTCGAGTGCCTATTAACACCCCCATGATTTCTAGTCGTGGAAGAGTCAACCGTATGAGGGGTGCCATTCTCGATTTCGCCATTATTAGAGAAACCCTCTTTCCATTTTGTTCTTTCAATGTCAGGTATGCTACAGCTCCGTATGCTCTTGTACTTGCGTCAGAGAAGACATGTAACGCCTATTCTGTTTCGTCTTTGGAGAAGTCGAGAGCAATTAGACTTGCGACCGCGACGCTTTTCAATCCAATGACGTCTTGACACCATTGGTCCCACTCTTCGTAAAAAATCAGAAGGTTATGTCTCATCCCAATCAACTCCTCGCTCCCGTACCTGCTGAAACAGAATTTTTAAGTGATTATTGCAGGAGCCAGTAGTCCCATTGGATCAAAAATGCGAGATGATGCTTGCAATACAAAGCGTTTGCTATACTCTCTCGTGCACAGATATTTGATGAGAAAAGTGAGATAGAACTTTATCATGTCTGTTCGTGCTTCCCAACCAAAACCTAAAACTTTTGTTGGACCAACCAGTTCAGCTAGTTACACTTGGCCGGTACTTATTTTCCTCAATTCCTCTAATAATCTTAGATTATTTGACTTCAACTTCCGAAGATTCATTCCTGCCCTTTTCATTATCTCCTTGCTTCTCTGCAGAGGATTTCTGCTTCTTTTAAATTCTCCGCGCCCGTTAACAGGTCATCAACATGCAGGTGGTCCTTTAGAATCTTCGTGGTTTGAAGAAATTCATTTTCCATTAGATTTAAATGGTGTCTCACCGTGGTGCCAAGAGAAACGGACTTGATGTTGCTCCAAAGGGAACTCAGGTCATTCACCACGTCGCCACTTGTGGTATAGTTGATGTCCTTGTTTGGGTGTACTGTCATACCATAAGAAACGTAAGGCGTCTCGGGACATTGATACATTAGACCCGTGTTGTAAAGAAACCTATCTCATAACTCCGGTCTAAAAAGATGCTTTTCGTGCGAGGCTCGTCAAATTATGAGGCGCTTTAGAAATGTAGCCTTCTGCGTTAAGTCCTTATTTTGAACTCTTTTTGTTCGCCTTCCGCCCATTCAAAAGCATGCGGGAAGGGCCTCAGAACGCACCTGGTGTTGCTGCGCCACAGCGTTCTTCCGCAACATAAAGTCCGTCTGCTTTCATCGCCGTCACCATGGCAACGAACGCCGAATGAACAGAGGCACGCACGGTACAGCCGCGTGAAGCCAGTAACAGCTGACGCCATTTTACGAACGCCGTCTGCTAACCAAAGCCGAACGCTGTGTGACAGATCGGCTGCCTTCGCCGGTGTGCCGCTCGCAAAGACGACGAAGCTGAGACACGCCGACAGCGATTGAGCAAGCGAGAGCACAGCGGGATGACCGGAACGGGTGCATTTACTGGCATCAAAGGCGCGAAATAAGCAACAGCAATTTTTATTTTAATCATAATGCGTGATATCCATGTTGGGGACCACATACCTTTGCTTGGTCTTTCCTGAGAACTTTTTACCGAGACACGGGGCGCCGCATTCGGAAAGCAGCTCTGTTTGCAAAATAAGGGGACCCTGAAAAGGGCCATTTAGACCGCTACCAGAACCTAGGTGACGTAATGAGTACTTGACAAGCGGTTGGCGCATAAGTCGTCTTTATGCACGCAGGCGGGCGACGGGCTCAGCGCAGCGGATCACTCGAAGTCACTGGGGGCGTCAGAATCCTTGTCCTCCGCACTATAGGGAAGGTCCCTGTACGCGTTGGGGCTGTAGATTTTGGCGGCCGCGGCGACGAACGACTCGAATCTATCAGTGTTTCCGCGCGCCTTCTCTCTCCTCCAAAACATGAACTTTGCAAGGTGACCTGTGAAATGGTGGCTCTCGCGCCGTCCAGGTGGAAGAGAGTTTTGACGTGGGCCCAGGTGCCCTCCACCGTATTGGGTGTGCCCAGCAGTGTTCGGGTCGACAAAGTGCAGCTTATGGATGACGGTGAGGTGCTTGAAGTCAGCGTCATCTGCAAGCTTATGACAGCCAGCCCAACAGTCAGTGATTATTCTTGTTCCAGGACGGACCCACTCGGCTATTAGCCCTTGCAGGGGTTTTGCGTCACGTGTCTCAATGGGAACAATAAAGCAGCACCCGCTGCCACGCTCCACACCGCCGAAAACCCACTGGCCAGGCCTTAAATACCCGCGAAGGTACTTTCGCCGCCCGAACATACCCGCGTCTAGTTCTACAGTCACGCCTTCACCACCAATCATCTCTGAATGCGTAAAGACGGCATTTATCACAACCTCCCGACAAAGGCTCGTCCAATCGGTTACTGTCTTACTTGCGACATCAGTCTCCCGCTGAATGACGGCGCACGGTCGGTTCTGGCACCAGAGGTACATGATTTTTATGAGTTGGGGAAGCGTCAGGTGCGATCCCTCGAAAAAGGAATCGCTTCGTACCGAGACCTCGCCCCGGCACTGAACCTTGACCGGCTTCCTTTTCGGCACCTCACGAGTGATCCACACACCGCACCTCCACGATTAGCCATCCGCAGATCTAGCGCGGACTTGCAGCGTCATCGCAGCTTCGTACTCTGGGCACGCAAGAGAACCCAGAAGCACGCCCATGCCCTGAAGCAAACGAATTGCTTCAAGAGCGTCTTTCTTGGCGTCATAAAGACGGCACACGTTAAACGAAATGGCACTGCGATGCTCGCCTCTGGAAGAATAAAGCGCCGAGAGGGTTGAACGAGCAGAGCTGAGCGCTTCTTTGTACTATTTTATTTGATCCGCCATTTTATACCTCGTGACACCATTCTAACAAACGCAGGGATTAATCGGTCGGACCACTCCATCCCGTGACAAAACAAACACCAATAGTATGACCAGAACGTTTGCCACGGTCGGCATCGTTACAAAGAAGAGAACAGTCGGACCTAACAACAAAATGAAGTAACAAAGTGAATAAAAATAAAAAAATAAAAAGGGGAGCTGTTGGATTCTCGGGCGGCATGTTCTTTGATGAGAGGCGGAGCGGCCGTGTTGCTCGCAATGTTCCTTGTTTGTTTTCTTTTTTGTTTTGTTTTTACCCTAGAGGATGCCATGACCCTTTTTGAATCTGATTTGTTAATTTAATAACAAACAACGCGTTGGAACGAAGGAGGGAGGGAGTCTTGGCGTCAGAATTCGACGTGGTCTAAAAGTAAAGAAAAGAAGGAATGCACAATATATACCGTACTGCAAGACCATTATACTCCGCACTCAGCGAGACCTCATGACGCCTTCGACAACCATTAGGCTATTTATTTTGTTTCTTATGATTTTTTATCGTGACGACTACTCCACCGTGCCTCAGAGTTTCTAGCGGAGATCCGGTAGTTTTTAATCATTATTATTATTTTCGTTTGAAGGGCACTTTTCCTATGCTGCTTCGTTCCAGACGCCATACAAATGTGGGGCGGAAAAAGTGAGCGCCACGTATAAAAAATAAAAAATTTAGTTCATGGTCGGATTGGTTTGTGGATACAACTAGTCCAATAAAATTAGTCCAATTATTTAACTTCTTTATTAGCATTCTTTGAGTGCATGCGTGAAATACAGCACCCAAAGTGAAGACATGAGAAGAACGCTGCAACTGCTGGACCAGAGACCATTTAATGTCACCAAAATCTTGGGCCGGAGAACACTTAGTGCTATCAGTGTATCGTTTTAAAAGCGCTACAAAAACACGTCGGGACTCTGGACTTCTGGACCAACTTAGAGTGCGCGCGCGTGTGATGCGTGTGTATGCCATTTTCTTTTTGGATTACAGGCGCGAAAAATCGACACTGACTAGGGCCTGAGTAACAGCACCCAGATGTTGGCCGAAACTCTGCATTGCACGGGTTGCCTAGTCTTTACAGACAGGGATAAAAACACGCTGCTTCCTTCAGTGTAGCGCGCGTGTGCCCCCGACATCTAAGGGCATAGCGCACCTGTTATTGCTCTGTTTTGTGCGGGAGCCACTTGTCCGTTTAAGAAGGGTGCAAGGTGCAGAGAACCACGCACCTATTTAATAGGCTCGAGTCCCGCTCGTTATCGGAATTCACCAGACAAATCGCATGTTTTAGAGGAGAGAGAAGGAGCGCGGAAACACTGATAGTCGTTCGGCGCCGCGGCCGCCAAAATCTACAGCCCCGACGCGTACAGGGACCTTCCCTATAGTGCGGGGGACGAGGATTCTGACGGCCCCGGTGACTTCGAGTGATCCGCTGCGCTGAGCCCGTCGCCCGCCTGCGTGCATAAAGACTACTTATGCGCCAACCGCTTGTCAAGTGCTCGTTACGTCAGTTAGGTTCTGGTAGCGGTCTAAACGGCCCTTTTCAGGGACCTCATATCTTGCAAACGGAGTTGTTTTCTGTATGCGGCACCCCGTGTCTCTGTAAAAAGTTCACAGGAAAGACCCGGCAAAGGTATGTGGTCCCCAACTTGGATATCGCGCGTTATGATTCAAATAAAATTGCTCTTGCTTATTTTGCGCCCTTGATCCCAATAAATGCCCCCGTTGCAGTCGTCCCGCTGTGCTCTCGCTTGCTCAATCGCCGTCGGCGTGTCTCAGCTTCGTCGTCTTTGCCAGCGGCGCACCGGCGAAGGGGCTTTACGGCGAAGGCGGTCGATCTGACACACAGCGTTCGGCTTGGGCTATAGCAGACGGCGTTCGTAAAATGCTGTCAGCTGTTTCTGGCTTCACGGGGCGGAACCGTGCGTGCTTCCATTCATTCGGCGTTCGTTGCCATGGTGACGGCGATGAAAGCAGACGAACTTTATGTGGCGGAAGAACGCTGCGGCGCAGCGATACCAGGTGCGTTCTGAGACCCTTCCGCATGTTTTTCAATGGGCGGAAGGCGAACAAAAAGAGTTCAAAATAAGCACTTAACGCAGAAGGCTGCATTTCTCCAGCGCCTCATAATTTGACGAGCCTCGCACGAAGAACGCGTTTTTTTACCATCCTGCGTCCTGTTTTTTTATTTGTAACATGTGGGTCTAAAGCATCAAACTGCCCTTCAACTTGATCATTCCATGGCAGGGAAACTTCATAATGTCCATCTTTATATTTCACTTTGCTCTGAAATTCTTCGAACTGTACATTTGCTTTGGTCGGTGCCTCTTTGAAGTTATCCCAATATGTGTTCCAGTTCCCAGAATGAAACGCAGCTGTGCAGATGTGTCAGATATGTCAGCTGTAGTCACTTTCAATGCTCCTGTATTCGATTAGTATATAGCAGTAGATGAAGCTGAGGACATTGGACCTTGAAGAATCCAACCAAAGATAGTGTTAACGGCGATCAGCCCTTTTTCCAAACGCATTACACTTCCACTTAATACTTCACAGTAATAGTCAGCTCCGATTAGAAGGCTGATTCCTTTCTCACATTCGTTGTTCCTGAAAGTGATATGCGCAATGAGCATGTCTTCCGGTATGCTCAGCGCTACCTCTGGTGGTGCGGCGATGATGTCGGCACAAATCTGTGGGACCTCAAAAGCTTCACTGCGTACATCCTTTCTGGTGTATTGGATTGCGCAGCCATAGTCCCACTCTTCGACATTTTCTTGCAGCTGTTCCTGCGCCTTCTCCAAAGGTAAAGATGGTCAAGTCTTCTGTCCAAGAACCTTCAGGTGAAGTTTCTCCGCGATGTCCTTTTTGACAAATGTGCGTTGACTTCCACCATCAATCAGAGCCGGACGAACGCACGGTTTCTTTCTCCTTCTGCCCACGCTTTTTCTGTTTGTAGAAGCACTTAACAAGACCCTCTGTCTTTTTTTTATCAATTGCTTTTAGAGAGGACCGGTACAAAATGCTTCGTTACTTGCTATTAAGGGCTTGTTCATAGTCAGCGTTTCCAATGCACTTTAGTTCGGGTCGCACATTGTTGTTGCATGTCTTCTGGAACAATTAGCACACTTCAGCCACCTTGCGCTTTTGCAATTTTTTGCACAATGGTTAGGTTTAGTGCATCCAAAGCAACGGTTGTTATTTTTCAGAACTTTTTTTGGTCCAATGGTATACACACCGAACAGCTGGCAGCTATATGCTCAGCTCATCCGCAGAACAGGCACTGTTCTTCGTCAGTGTTCGTTCCTGTCGCGAACATACCCAGGCAGCACACCATTGTTGGACCCCCGTTGGCCCAATGTTGGCAAAAAATGGTTCCAATATTGGTCTGACGTTGGCATTTTCGAAAACGCCACCCGATCCAATGGTGGTCCAACATTGGTGCCAAATGTTGGACCACTGGTTTGCCAACGTTCTAGCCCACGTTGGACCAACGTGGTTTGCGCTTTTTTATCTAATATTGGCATAGAGGTTTCACCGTTGGCTGAACCAACATTGGCATCCAGCGCCTTACACACTGGCTCTTCCAACATTGGCTTAAATATTGGCTATTCCAATATTGGCATCCAGTCTAATACACTGGCTATTTTTGCATCCATTGTCTATGCCATTATTGGATGCCATTTTTCAGCCAGTGTTCTAACCAGCGTCACAAAAACAGTGCAGAGAACCAAGCAAGTCCCTTGCCCTTTTTCCTCAAGCACTGTTTTCTTTCTGATACTAAAATCTAATAAATGCAGCAATTTTACCATATTTGGACACTTTAGAAATCATTAAAGCATGCAAATGAATTGTTCATAACGTTTGACAGTTCATAATTTATTTAAATCGAATAAAAATATTTAAAAAATTGTGCAACCAGGGGGGCCTAGGCAGACTCGGCGGCAGGGTCGGCGGCAGGCTCGGTAGTGGACAGGGCAGAGGGCTGGGCGAAGGGCTGGGCAAAGGGATTCCACGCAGGGGCCTGGCCACAGGATTCTGAAAGAGACAGAAGCGGGGGTTTGGATTCAGGTGAAGGGTTTCAGAGGCTCTCAGTTCTCTCTTACGCTTGTCAATAATGAATATCAAAATAAAACATAGCTTCATTATTAATCGCCACCCTTTAATTAACTATTCGATTAATCGGCTCAGTTGCTCTTCAAGTATAAAATCTCGGAAAGGCCTACCGACTTTTTTATGTTTACTTTTCCATATTATAAACTTTCTTTTCCAGTGAATTATTTTACGTTATTTTGTATGTAAAAAACTCAGTACTGCCTTCTAAAATAAATAGATGCGCAGGTAAGACACCGGGGCCGGCTTGCTGGAATCAGTGTCTCAGCTGAGACTGGGTGAAAGAAAGCACTGTAAAGGCTGGGACGCGCGAGCGTCTTGAGTCGAGGTTTGAGTCCCGTTCAGCTCGTACGCTGGCTTTGACAGTGCTTTCTTTCCCCCGTCTCAGCTGAGACGCTGTTTCTAGCAAGACGGCCCAGGCGTTTACTATTGTTTTGTTCGTCCGACTTGTCCTTACTCAGAGCTCGATCGATCTAGATTAAAATATTTATAGTGATTTAAAAAAATTAATCAAATAGTACGAAGGTTATTTCATAAATTGCTTAGCTCTACTCTTGCAACATCATGGCGTCCCTCAACCTTTCATCTAGCTTTAAGAAGTCTTAAGAATTACAATCTCGCCATTTAAGTTCACACCAATATTTCTACGTTAATTTGAAAAAAAAAAACGTTTTTAAGATTTACGGTATTTGCGGCACGGAAATATGTAGTTATAAATGTACCCATATTGCCTCCATAATATTTACAATTTATAAATCCAACCGCTGGCCTCCCTCTTCAGCTCACCAGTGTCAAACGCACTACTAAATTAACAGTTCAATAAATACCCCGTTATACGTAAGAACATGACAGTTGAACAGAACTTGATGCTTGAATCAATCAAGAATTTAAAATAAATCACGCACATAAAATAGCTTGTCGTGTAAAGACAATTACTGGCAATTACACTCGCAGAGTGCGGTGACATAACTGACACTCCACTCGCACCCAACAAGCCGAACCTTGGCAAATAAGGACTACTCAACGCTCTGTGGTATTCGGCTTTGGACATACCGGGAGGACTTTTTACTACAGCACACATCTACCGCCAAGAAGACAGCCATATTTTAACAAGAAAAATGAAATAAAAATGACTTCGAACACAGAAATAACCAATCAGAACGTCTCTCACGGTCTATTAGAATAAAAAGCACTTACAAATAGCGCTGTACAGGGCCTTTCGGGCCGATCGCTGTGGATTACACGTTGAACTCGTCGGAGATTCCTGGCACAGAGTTCGACACGGTTCAAACTCATCGGATAGTGACAAAACGTACATTGCGTAGCAAGAATACCTATCCCCAATGGTCAGGAGGACCTCTCCTTGTCACTCACATGGAAGAGAAGGCGGTCCGTCGTGTCTTCGGTCCGTCGAAGCTAGTGGTCACATGTATGCCCACAACAAAAGAAGATCACCGGTGTGTAGGCGCTGCCGAAAGAATATCCATGGTCTTGGCAATCCGCATGTTGAAGATCGCACTTGGCACTAAGACGAAATGCGCTGCTGGTGATCGGAACTCTAGAACCACCGTTCTTGCCGGTTCCAGTATAGACCGTTCCATTAGGGTCATAGCAGAGAGGGTAAAGAGAAAAAAATGCACTCCCCTCTCACAAAGCATGTCGTCTACTCCGCCGAGTGGGCTGCAGCTAGCGTCCGGCTGGTGTTGCAAACTATGCTTAAAATCGCGTCATTTTGGAACTTTTAAGCGCAGATGCGCAGATTATGGTATGCCAGTTGTCGTGTAATACTATGCTAGATAAAAAAACCTCCCAGGGTCCAATTGCACTGTTACCTGCATGCAAATAAAAAAAATAGAGAAAACTGTGTCAAATTGGTTGGTCTTTCTGGCGAAAAGTAAATCCGGTTACTCTACCTTTTTTACTATACAAAGTTCGTACCGGTGTAGGCCTTTAGCGACCATGAATGGAAGTCTGAAATAATAAATAAAAACGTGCTCTCCTGCCGCAATACACGCAGTAGTTGAGGGTAATACTGCCGCCTGACTCAACTGCTATTTAAGTAATGGAAAAAAGATATGCTAGTTGATCATTTACAGAAATAGAACAACGAGAGAGCTATAGGATGATTTTGGAGTAGACATCACTATTTTAAGAACGCGAACCACTTCACAACGGCAGCCACGAACGAGAGTTCGATGTTCCGTACAGCCCGCCGATACAGCCCAAAGATTGAGAACGGCAACCTCCCGGTTTGTCGTCTGCTAGCGGAGTCGGGCGCGTGCCCTCTCTTCGTTTACCCTGCCGAATTTCCCGGATGTATAGAGAGGGCGCTGCGGTCGAACAAAATGGTGCCGCCCAGAGAGCGCTAAATGGAATGGTCTATAGCAGTGGTTCTCAACCATCGATGTTTCGCGGACCCCTTGTGGATTGACGGAAATGATGGAGGACCCCATTCGTGGTGAGGGGAGGGGAAAGGTATGGGTTAAATATAATATTGATTTAATAAATAAATATAACTAAGGGATAGTGTGAAGTAGACGTCTGTACTAGACTATACACGAGAAAACTCGCCCGAAAACTGAATAATATCTTCTCCACCTCAAAAAGAGACAATTTTTATTGCCGGGTTGACTAACTTCGCGGACCCCTAAAATGCCTTCGCGAACTCCAGAGGGTCCGCGGAGCCCCATTTGAGAACCACTGGTCTATAGGGTAGCGTGGATGGCGGAGATGCCGAGCCGCTTCGCCCGATAAAAACAGTCTGCTAAGCAATCAAATGCACTCAGACAACTTAGAAACGGACACCACGGTGTCCTGATATCCGCATGATTATCTTGCCATTCTTGTTCCTTAAAGAAAAGAGCTATTTCTGCCACAAAAAAAAAAAAAAACATGCATAAATTGTGAAGCGCATCTGCCCACTTGCAGTTCGCGGATGCGCGTGTTGGAAATTGAGGAGACCGTCCCCACCGTCTTCCAGTCACTACCATTATCGTGTGGCCTTGGTGCACGCGATCCCACTTTCTGTGTGCGTGTGTGTGCGTGTGTTTCGCGGGCTGGACTTCATCACCCCTAAGCTGAGAGTGTAGAGGAAGCTAAGAAGCTCGGTGAACCAATCGCAGGTCTATTTTTAATCACGTGATCACGCTCTCTCCCGTAACCACGCGCAGAGAGCGGTGCAGGTGATGACTGGTCCGGCCGGCGCGTAGCTCCCCCGGCACTGTCAGCTTAGGAATGCGCAGTGTCCTCCTCCCTCAAGGACGCCGAGTCCTCTTCGCTCACAAAGGAGAGATTTGGAGAGATTAGTGACGGCGTGGGGAAAACGGGAGGGGAACTGTTCTCTCAATACCCTCTCTCGCCCTTTCCGAAGCCGTTCCGAGGCCGTCGGCGCGACCCTCCCCTGCACACTTCTCTCTCTCGAATTCTTTCGTTTGTCTCTGCTGGTATTTGCTATCCGGGTTTCCAAAAACCAATGTAGTAGAGATTGCTTAGACATGATAACTCTACAGCAAGAGGACGAAAAGGGACTGACAGACACGAAGCTCCGAAATCAGCTCGGAGCCTAATGTCAAAATTAAAAAGAGACAATGATAAATCAAATGCGGAAAAAAGGGGCTAGACTCTAAATCAAGACCAACATCCGGCTAGACAATCCGGCTAGACTCTAAATCAAGACCAACATTGTCGTCTGCTATCAGTGCCTTGGCGCCATGTAGGAGGCATTAGGGCTCTTATTGTGGCACCAGTAGTGCCGTAAAGTCATAGAGCCGTCATTGTATAACCACATTTCAGAATAGTGTCTTGTTCGAGTCAATCGCAAAGAAGTTCTTCACCTGACACGAGGTGCAGTCCACAAGCCCGTAGTTAGGGTACGAAGCTTTTCTGTCGAGATCATAGAGTCAACATAATAATCTATTATGTTGACTCTATAACGCGGACATCGTTTTTTTTTTCCAGTTGGCGGTCCTGATGAGCCCATATCGCTGGCGACTCCTTAATATGCACAGTGAAGGAGCAAAACATCGCCATTAAGTTCTGTACCTTGTTATTGTCTTGTTTACTTTGCAGAAAAGCACCTGAATCGCGCTTTGACAAAATAACATAAAATTGACAAGCGCTCGAGCAATTTCAACTTGTTGAGGTAAAACGAACACGCCTAAACCAGCCTATTCCAACATGCTTCCACTATTAAGCCAATGGTATTGTCAGACTAACACACACTGACCATTATATGCCACTGTGTTCTTGAAATGACGATGAGCCAATGGTACTAACAGGACAACAGTAACCATTATAAGCTCGTGTTTATCCAACATTGGCAAGCCAATGCTACAGACAAGCCAACAGTGTCCATTTTATGCCAGTCCCCATCAAATATTGGAATGCCAACGGCACGGACAGGCCAACGTTGACCATTTTATTCCAGTGTTCATCCAATGTTAGCAAGCCAATGGTACTCAAAGGCCAACATTGTCCGGTTTACGGGTGTAGGACAAAATGGTCCCAGTCATAATGGTCCCGGTCAAAATGGTCCCGGACGAAATGGTCCCGGACAAAATGGTCCCAGACAAAAAGGTCCCAAGTGCCAACCCGGACAAAATGGTCCCAGGTGAATTTATCAATACTTTGAGCGCTCTTAATAGGACAAAATGGTTTGGTACTTTTATTTTGACACACGTTCAAGGATAATATCAACATTTTCATTATAATCATTTGAAACAAATTTTAAATCCCTTCTATCTATACCATGTAGCTCTATTTCTCAAAGGTTCTTGATTTCTACCGATATATTCCACGTGTGTAATCAATATCTTTCTATCGCCAGAACCTGTTTTCAAATTAGCGCTATCGAGCTTCAAAACGATATTCGGAATGAAAATCATTATCATACACGTACTACAGGTTCTTGACGTGTTTTCTTGTAAATGAACCTGTCGTACCACCGTGTTCTATTTTTCAGAAACAGCATCGCTCTGTCTGAACATTGTATATTAAAGAAATCAAAAATTGATTTCGCAATTATGAGCGTATTTATTACATAGACCACTTAAGAGACAAGAAGTCGACGCTGCTGAAGTCGAAGACCCATTAATACGAAAATGTCGTTCATGGACGGACCTGCACGTACTGTATGCACAGAGTTACAAGCCGCTGCTAATATCCATCAAGAGTAGAAAATACAAAAAACCTGCAAACAGCAAATAAATAATGCCACGCTGGGACCAGTTTGTCCGGGTTGGCAGTTGGGACCATTCTGTCCGGGACCATTCTGTCCGGGACCATTTTGTCCGGGACCATTTTGTCCGGGACCATTTTGACCAGGATCATTTTGACCGAATCCCCGGCTTACACCAGTATTCATCCAATATTCGCAAGCCAGTGGAACTCACAGGCCAAGGTTGCCCATTTTATACCAGTGTTCATCCAATATTAGCAAGCCAATGGAACTGACAGGCCAACATTGCCCGATTTATGCCAGTGTTAATCCAATATTCGCAAGCAGATGAAACTGTCAGGCCAACATTGCCCATGTTTTGCCAGTGCTCATCCAATATTCGCAAGCGAATGGAACTGACAGGCCAAGATTGCCCATTTTATGCCAATGTGCTTCCAATATTGGTTGGTCATTGGAGAAGCTGGGCCATCACTGAAGATTCTATATAGTGGCATAGACAATATTGGGAGCAGATCGGCTAAAGTGGACCATCATTGGACCTTTTTTTCCAATGCTCTTCCAATATTGGCCCAACACCTTGTGCTGCTTGGGGAGCTGTTGAAGGTGGATATCATCTAGGTCGTTCGTTTCTTCCAGTTGAAGAACTGGCCGGACTGGCAGTTGGTTGGACTCTGGTTTCCATGCTGTGTCCTCTCTCGAATTTCGATTTCGCTTTTCAAGAAGTTCAAAAAGTGTTTTAGTTCGTTGCCTTGGTTTGTCGCCTCCGCTGTTGTTTTTCGATGATATTCTAGTTCGAGGTCAGATGGCACAGCCTTTCGCAAAACTGTTAGTAGGAGTGTCCCGTAGGTGCTTGAAGAGACAGCAAGTGCCTCAAGGCTTCGGACTCCTGTCTCAACTCCGTCATGCAACAAACTGAGCTTCTCCAAGTTGTCAGAGTTGCTAACTGTTCTTACTGCCAGCAACCATGACATGTATTCTTCTATGATCAGCCCTTTTCTCCCGAATCTTGTTTTCAGGATGTCCATTGCAACAGTGTAGTTTTCAGGGGTCTAGGCCAACTCGTCGAAAGCCAACTCTTCGACGGCCAACTCGTCGGCGGCCGATTCGTCGAATAAGCCAATTTGTCATAGGGCAAATCGTCGAAGGAAAACTTGTCGAAGAGGCCAACTGGTCGCCGCTGTTTCAAAGCCACAATATATAATTTTGTCCTGCAATTTAGAAGCAAATCCTGCCCTATTGTAATCCGTTATATCGCCGCACGGTAATAGCCTCCAGTGTGCTCTTTCTTGCCGTAGATAGCAACTTGCATCTTTCGCCGCTTTCACGGTGCAGTGGGAGGCGATCACTACGTCGCGCGTGTATTACTGGGCCGCGTGTTAACCTTCATGGCCCACCCGTTCACCCCGCTTCGCGGCGACGGTCTACGGCGGCTTATAACAGAAATGCTAACCACCTGGCCCATCAGTCACGCCGCTTCGCGGCGACCAGTCTACGACGGCTCTTTACAAAAAGTAATAAAACAAACCAACAAAAGGATGATCCCGAAATGAACATTTCTCAACTTGTCTCAAGATACTGCCCTGTCTTCGCAGTCTTGTGATTCTTCTTTCCGTCTTGTAATCTAAGAAGAGCGCTGTGTCCAAACACAAATAAAAATTCAGGTCGAAAGGTAAAAAGGAACTACGAATTCGGACCCTCATTCAACCCATTGGACGAATCGCCCTTATGACAGATTGCCCCTTTCGACAAGTAGCCCTTCGACGAATTGCCCTATTACGAATTGGCCTATTCGACGAATGGGCCGTCGACAAGTTGGCCGCCGACGAGTTGGATTTCGACGAAGTTGGCCAGATCCCAGTTTTCAGATGTCTGTTGTAAGCCCTCAATTGCTGCTAGAAGCTTTAGCTGTAAGGTAATTCTTCACGTGTTTAAACTTGTCAATTTCATATAGTGAGACGTTTTCGTTGATTGCAGCGTCAAACTGGTCCCAAAAACCTTGCCATGACCGTATATCACCCGTAAATTTTGCAATCTCCAGCTTTGGAAGTTTGACCGTTGCGTGTTCTTGACTGATATACAGTGGTGGTCTTGAACTTGATCAAGCCTAGCATTGAGGTGTCCAACGTTATTTTAGTCATTCGTTCACGCTCTTTTAGTTTTCGTAGCAACTTTTGTTTCTGTTGAGCTAATTTTGTCGGCGTAGCCTTCTTCGCTTACCATCTTCTGTTGGAGCGTGTCATCGATGATGGCTCTCTCAATCTGGTCGTAGATTTTTCTTAACGCAGATTCTTCGAGTGTCAAGATGTTAAGCTTTCCTTCCAGCTCCCCGATGAACGTTGGTTCCATGCCGAGAGCAGTGACGATTTCGGAATTGATCATGGTGGTCGCTGACCGAACCACGGCTCTTCTTCTTTTGAGTTTATCGATGACGGCTGGCGTTAGTCGATCCATTTTCGTGGAGGTAAGTCCACTCGGGGGATCGTTGGGTCTTACGATAGATGATCCACGTCTTTCTTGCCTTTCCTTGACTCAGCAGCTCCCGGGTTTTCGGCACCAAATATTTCTTACGTTTCTTCGTTAAGAGAATTAAATGTAGCGAGTTCGGTCAGAGGAAAGAATTTGTGTACAATATTTACAGGTTCGTTCCAGTTGCTGCCTGAGTCACCATCGATCCCTCCGTTTTCGTCGTCGTCTATAATTCAATATTTTGTTACTCCTTTTCGTAATAATTATTCAACGAGGGGCATACCAACCTCTCCGTACTTTCCCCTCCTCCTCCTCAACAGCTGCGCTCTCATTCGGCATTACAGGGGATTGTTAACGTATATCTTTTTTGTTTCTTTTTACACTAATTGCGTTACGTATAGAGTCGGAATAACACTCGGCATAATAAAAGTGAAAGCCGTTTACAACTCCCTGTAACGCCGGATTAGAGTGCAGCTCTTGAGGAGGAGGAGGGAAAGGTGCGTAAGAGGGGGCTATGCCCCTCCTCCTCTCCTGCCCTCCCCCATTTAGGGTACAATTTTCTGCTAAATTTAGCGGAAAAAATTCCCCGCTAAATTTAGCAGGGAAATTTTTCTGCTAGATTTAGCGAAGACTTTCCGCTAGATTTGGCGGGGAATTGTTCCGCTAAACTTAGCGGATAAAATGTTTCGCTAGATTTAGCAGGGAAATTTTTTTGCTAAATTTAGCAGGAAATTTTTACCGCTAAATATAGCGGGCAAAATTTTCCGTTAAATTTAGCGGGGAAAATTTTCCGCTAGATTTATCGGGACAAATTTACCGCTAGATTTACCGCGGAAATTTTTCCGCTAAATTTAGTGGGAAAGATTTTCCGCTAGATTTAGCAGGGAAAGTTTTCCGCTAGATTTAGCGGATAATTATTTTCGCTAAATTTAGCGGGGAAATGTTTGTGCTAAATTTAGCGGGAAAACTTTTCCGCTAAATTTAGCGGGAAATTTATCTATCATGCACCGCGCGGTTACGCCGACGCCGACGGCGGCGCCGACGCCGCTCAAGTCGGAAACGGGCGCCTAAGAGCTGCGCTCTAATTGATCGTTTTTTTTCTCGTTTGTTTTTGTTTCTTTTTTAGTTAAAGGGGCCCTGCAATCATATTTAAGCGTCTGCCTTTTTTGCGGTTTCCACGTCTCTTGGGGTTTGGGCAAGCCAGCGGGCACGAGAGAGAGTAACTAAATATCAGTGCGTCATATGTGAACCGGACGACGCGGAAACCTCCTCCACCGACAGGGGCGACCCGCGGTACCGAAAGCGCGCGATATGTAACGTCTTTGGTCCTGGGCTTACTACTGGTCAGAGCCGTTAAAAGCTTCTTTTTAGTCGAAATACAAAATATAAGTGGCGCGAACCGTTTCAATTATTTATAGTAGTTTTTGTTCAGTATTTTATATCAGAAAAGAAACAAATGCAGTTTATAAAGTACGGAAACAAGAAATGATCCGTCGACATACCCGCAACCAAGCGGTGAAAAATGCGGCGCATACTAGAAAGAGTAGTGGGATCAGGCGCCGACACGGAGAGGTCCCGGATGTACGCGGCGGCGCTGCGGTCGTTTACGGACTGGACGATCTGACCGGCTCCTAGCGTTCGAAAGGCCTTCGGCGAGCAGCTTTGTCTTGCGGTCCGGCGGTTTCGCGGTATGGCAGCGTGAAGTGGCTCCCATTCTGAACTGATCTTTACCCCGTGTTTGCTGTCGTTTGTGGCCAATGAAGTGTCATGCCGAATTAGTGTTTAATCGCGCAGCAAATGCCATGAGAGCCGCTCTGGCTGCCCGCTGTATACAGCCTATCCACAACACGCTTTGGTGGCGCCCTCTCGCGCCGTGGACTACGGAGTGCGGCAGCCGTGAGCGCTCGGGGGCTCACTACCCCTCCTCTAGTTCACGGTCACTCAAGCAATCAAGGACGTCATGAGGGAGGTTATTTTTAGAGCGCAGCTCCCTAGGCGCCCGTTTCCGGCTCCAGCGGCGTCGCCGTCGCCGTCGCCGTCGCCGTCGGCATCGCCATCGGCGTCGGCGTAACCGCGCATTGCATGCACGACGCGTTGCTTGCAGCCCGTACGTTGCATGCAACCCGCGCGTTGAATGCAGCCCGCGCGTTGCGCTGCAGCCTGTAGGTCGCATGCCAGCCGTGCGTGACGTGCAACGCGCGGGATGCATGCAACGCGTGCAGCGTGCCGGCTCCCCTGAGGTCACGTGACCCTCCTGAAGCCACGTGACCCCCTTGAAGTCACGTGACCCCCTGAGGCTCACGTGGCCTCCAGAGGGGATCGCGTGGCCCCCGTGGCGGAGGAGCAGGCAGGATGAGGAGATGAGGTGGAGGGAGGAGGGGTATACCCTCCCTCAGTACCCTTCCTCCTCCTCCTCAAGAGCTGCGCTCTAATTCGGCGTTACAGGGAGTTGTAAACGGCTTTCATTTTTTTGCTTGTTTTTGTAATTTTAATTTGCCTCTAATTTTAAAATAAAGCGAGAAATTCGAGAAAAGAAAAGTTTTCTAAGTTACTGCGTGCGAGTGCGCTCAGGTTCGGTGCAAATTAAAAACCAGTAAAAAAGTGCTTGCCAGGGCCCCTTTAAAGAGATAGCACCTGGTTTCCTCTTCGATGGGGTCCTCACTGACGGGACAGTGACCGAGGAACGAATCCCATCGCTTTCTCAGTTCGGTGAGCGTTGGAGGATCACCAATTATTTCACGTTACTAAAAAATTCAAAATGTAATTCACGTGGGCACTTACCGCTGAAATGAAATCCCCGCAGAAGAACAACAGGTGCAACTTTTGCAGTCGCTCACACAGCAAAGCCCCATCACACCAACGGGCGAAGCCACACGCTTTCGTTTCGCCGACCAGTCGCCCTGAATGCCCTGTGCAGATCCTGCTCGTGAGCGTACAAAACAAATGCAACGCAAATGCAAAAAAATAAAAAATAAAGACTGCGCTTATGTGATTCGGGTCACTCGATCTCACGGTCTTTACCAAATCTTGTTGATGTATACATTCTCCTTGTTTCCGTCTTTTTTCTTGTGGCTAGGCTTCAACAACAAACAAAAAATGACATGATGCCCCTCTACTGGTTTTCTAACCACTTGATTGGTGTAAACACGTCGACGAAAAGTAATGCGCAGTTATCTTTCAGGGGTTTATTAGCCGCCAAAATGGGGTGTAATTCTGTACTAGCATTTTTTGGAGGCGTGCAGTTGAGTTTGGATAAGTTACTCTGTCAGTCTTAGCCCTTACCATATTTGTCTGTTTTGTTAGATAACTCAGAATACAAATTCATCGGTCTAGGTTTTGATTTTTAATACAATAAAATTGTTTAAATAAGAGCATATTCAAGGGGCAAAAAACGACAATACCGCCGTCCCACAAGCGTAAAATTATTTTTGGAATGTTCAATGCTCCATCGTGGTCGTCTGTTTTCAGGTCGTCTATTGTTGATCAGTCTACTTTGGTCGTCTATTTTTACTTTTAAATATGATAGTCCGGATGTACAAAAGAAGGACAGCCAGGGTTCAGCAGTACAAAAATGACATGAAGAATGCTCTTGAAATTGCTTATCAGCCGCGTGAGTGCATTCGCGCTGCAGCAAAAACCTTCGGTAATCTATGGACCTACTCCAAAGGCGTTCAATAAAACTCAGCGAATGTAAAAAGCAAGTTCCTTATAGAAAGTTCGTTAGCATCCAAACGAGCAAGTTTCTTCGGACAAGAAAAATATACATAAATAAATAAAATAAAATAAAATAAAATATAGCTCGTCGAGCATATTGTGTGCACGGAGAAGACCCTTTTTGGGCTCACGTGCAATGATGTGCAGAGAATTGTTTACACTTGCTGTGAAACAAATGAAACTAAAGAGGAAGATTATTCAGTGTGAAGGAGATAATATGCAGACTCTTCGTTCCCTGAATAAGCCGGTCAAGCAAAATCGTTAGGGAAACCAAGCAACGAGCGCGAAATATGACTGGCAGCTGATGTGAAAAACACTATGACGAAAAACAGCTCCCCGTTTTGTGTGGATTCAATGCACGGTGTGCGAAGTGGGGGGTTCGCGAAGATAGCGCAGGGGCCAACGGAGTATACTTTACACGTTCCGAGTGCAAGGGCTGAGCTCTCATTCTTTTTAACTTACGTGCCTCACTTTGCCCCACTAACTGTCTTGTTTTGCACCGTTCGTCGGTGCAAAATAAAGGCACCATAACTTTTATTAATAATATATTTTTTAATTCTACTAACACGAGTCTAGTCATTTTACTGAGTACAATGCCAAGACGCAAAAAAAAATGTTTTCGTAGAGTTTGTTTTTATTATTTTTATTCACAATAAAACAAATTGACTTGCAAATGTATTTTTTTTCCTCGCCTATACCCTATCCCTGTGACAAAGGATGTACTGACGCACTGATGAAACTGAGTCCTGTCAGTGACCAGTCGCTAACCACACCAAGACTGCCTGGACAGTTCTTATCCACAAATATAAAGATGATAGAGCGAAAAAAATTAAGAGCGTTTAATACCTGTAATGCCGAATTAGAGCGCAGCTCGTGAGGAGGAGGGGAAGGCATGGGGGGAGTGGGTCACGTGACCTCGGGGAGGGGGGGGGTAACGGTGCCTGGGGTCACGTGACCTCGAGGAGGGGGATTTTCCCGCTAAATTTAGCGGGGAAAATTTGCCCACTAAATTTAGCGAGGAAAATTTCCGCTAGATTTAGCGGAAAAATTCCCGCTAGATTTAGCGGAGAATTTTCCGCTAGATTTAGCGAAACCTTTTCCCGCTAAATTTGGCGGGGAAGAAGTTTTCCGCTAGATTTAGCGGGAAAAATTTCCCGCTAAATTTAGCGGAAAAAATTTCCCGCTAAATCGTGAGAAAAGTTTTCGCTAAATTTAGCGGGAAAATTTTCCGCTAAATTTAGCGGAAATTTACACATCATGCACCGCGCGGTTACGCCGACGGCGACGCCGACGCCGACGCCGACGGCGACGCCGCTCAAGCCGGAAACGGGCGCCTAAGAGCTGCGCTCTAAAGGAAAATAATATATCGCCTCAATTCTATGTGTCTTCATTGGGATAAAAACTACAAGAAATGTTTTAAGTTAATCTTGGTTTTATCAAAAGCGATCAGTTCATTTCAAGAAGGCTGCACAATTTGTGCAAGGATTATGTTCATCTTTACACACCTTCATGCGCTAATTTACGTATCAGTGTTTGTTAGTGCGCTGAACTCTAGAGAGCAATTCTGTGGCACTGAAACTAAATTACTAACAACGTGAACACGTACCACTAAAAGGACGCAATATTTCGATTCACAAAACGTTCAGGAATAAATCAGGGGCATCAATAACTCGACAGCAATTGAGAATTAATTTTTATTATCTGCATGGCGCTTCTCGTTAGTAATTTGGTTTACATTTCTTCTCGTGCTTTATCACCAGTTGTGCCCCACGCACCTCTGGTAAGCTCTTTGGCACTTAGTTGGAGGATCACCGTCTACCTCATAGTAACCCAGCCACAGCGTACAGCCTGAAGTAGCAGAGAAAGCATTCATGTAAACAGCCGCACAACGCAGTCGTGGTATGATATGTACAATAACAAAAAGGTGGGGTTGTGTGTATGTTTATACAGCCTAGAACTTAGTCTGCCTAGACAAAAGACTTGTCTCCCAGCTGTAGATGAGAAATTTAGCCATTGCGGTACAAACCGCTAGCCTCCACGCAGTAGTGATGCACGACCGCGAGCCGGTACGATGCTCATCAAAGCAAAAGAAACAAAAAGTCAAATTGGACGTTCAGTGTTTATACGGCGTAAGGTCGTTCTTCCAGGATAAGGCGACACTGGTTCAAACTGTATATGAGCAATTTCGCCAGGGCAGAGTGACTGCTAACCTGTGGTTTTTGACGTGCTCACGCAGTAGTGATACACCGCACGCCTGTACGATGCTCATCCAGATCGAACAGGGCACGGGTGGGGATTGAACCCAGGATCCCCGCGGGTTCTGCAGCGCGAGGTTTCGCTCCATGAGCTCCGACCTGGTATGCGCTTTATATGCACAAGTTGGCAAAATGTGAGTGTGTAGGTCACGGTGTAAGATAGACAGGTGGGAAAACGGCCCATCAGGCACTTAGCAAGGGGGGGGGGGGGGCCATGGGGTCCGCCCCCCCCCCCGAAATCTTACATCTTGCTGGGACCTCCTCTCCCCTTTCCTCCTTATACAGCATTTTGTCATGGGGGGCCCCCGAAACAAAATCCTGGCTACGTGCCTGCGGCCCATAGAAGCCTACCGCAGCGCCGTGACCGGATTGTGTACTCGTCTGCTTGCGGGTTCCACCGATTTGCGACAGATGGCGCTGCGGCAGAAGAAAAACATCGGAATCGAATTTGCATGGAACTCTGTGGGAGAGTGCGCAAAATAAACTGAGAGCACGACAGTCCTCCATTGAAAATCCACGAGAAACCATCTCCGTCAGTTTAGCCGAGGGGGACACAATCCAGTCGCTCATTTGGCTCTCGTTGCCCCACCTGTCTATCTTACACCCTAGTGTAGGTATTGTACAATAATTAGAGGTAGCACATAACGCGCAAGTATTCGAGACCGAGAAGGCACCAAGAACACTACATAACTCGGTTACACCACTCAACCGTACTTCCCGGGGCATGGACGGATACGAGTGCTGCGTAAACGTCTTCGCCGTCCACGAGTGACGAAACGGGTCTCGGCCGAACGCCGACGCAGCGATCGTCTGGTGGGAGGGGGGGGGGAGATTTGAAGGGGAGGGTCTTGGAAAGGAGAAAATCGGGAGTAAAATGGGTCACGCTACTTTTAGTATACAGGGGCTTTAGCTTTAAGCGATGCCGCCCAGCATGTTGTGACTATTTAAGTGCATCGTCACGGAGCTTGTCGTCTAGGCGCGTTCGCTACCGCAGGCTACCGCACTGAAAAAAGCGCCGATTTACGGCGGATTCACTGAGCGCGATTGATTACGCCGGTGAGAAAAGAACAACGTAGCAAACGCACAAAAACAAAAAGCGCCATGACGAAGCACTTTTGGCGCTGCTTGAGTGGCTCCGCCAGAATGTAGCGTGAGTTGCGGTCGGTATGATACGAAGTACAATAAAACGAAGCGAGTCATGTCTCGGGGGGGGGGGGGGGGGGGGGGGGGGGGCGGACCACGTTAATATGGATACCCCGCTATATAGTGAACATTTTCGGAGACGAACTGGATAAATACCTGCATCTTCATCTCGTTAGTATGGACAACTTCTAAATTATAGACACATTTTTAGGGGGCGGGGGAAGGGAGCTGAGGTACCCATATCAACGAGACATCGCTCTACAATGTTACCAAGGACTCTGCTTCATCAATAAAGTAATTTGTTTTTTGTAAATCCCTATAACACTTCACAAAAGTAAGGTCCTTTCAGGTCAAATAGGTAATGCTAATATTTATTTAACTCAGGGAAAGTTGCGGCACCACTGTAAGGTCATACTGGAAGGCCCGTGGTGCCACTGTTACAGGAAAGTACTAATATACAAATATACATACATACACACGACCCCTCTACTCCCCTCAAACAAACACACACACACAAATGACAACAAAACATTGGGGAACACATTAACAAAACATAGGTGAACTTATTCTCCGCAGACACGGGGCTACCGCACTGCAGATAGATTTTACATCGGATTTGTCTACTAGGTCCTCTACTGTGATCCCGTCCACCTAGATTGCGAACCTGCACGGGTAGAAACTGAGAGAAAGAAGGAGACCAGAGCGCGCAGGGACATCACAAAACCGATCCCTGATTGGAACGATTAGTGGGTAGACCTAAAGCTAGCTGTCTCTGTCTCCACGGCACTCGTAGAACACGTTATAACTCGTTCGAACAGTGAGTATAGAGACGATCCTATGGAGCTCAGCCTTAATGGGAAGCTGAAGCTGTTTACAATTTGATTAAAAACACTTGATTCTTTTTAATCGACTTCAAGCGTCACGAATATTGCAAAACGTAGGCGATTTCACGCCCGTGTTATCTAAAAAGACGCATTTGAAGTTGCGTTGAAACCAATCTCCTCCGCGGCGGCGAAGAAGGGTGAGTGAAAGCAGCAAGACAAACATGACGTTACGAAGAGTTCTTCTCGCGTGTTCCTCTGCTCCTAGAGCCAGTGTCGTACGTCGTCGATGCTGATCTATAGTAGGTTACAGGTCAAGAAGATAGCGGCAAATGCCCCTCAAAGGGAATCATATATCCCTCCGCCACCTCCGCATCCAATAGCGTCCCATCGTTTCCGTGACGTTGCGGCCAACGCGCGAGGAGGTCTTGCCTTTCTGTACATATTTGCTTTATCTTTCGACTTTGACTTAGCATTGTGGAAGCCATGTGAGGGGAGATTAGAGTCTTCCCCCTCCGATGGAAACAAAGACGACTTTCGGGGATTAGCTTCCCCCTCCGATTGATACAAAGGCTGCTTTCAGGGCTCGGTTCCCTCTCCGATGAATACAAAGGTCGCTTTCTTAAAAAGTGGGGGTCGGAGACAAGTTGGAACACTCTGTGGCCATTATCTATCCATAGAAGCGGAACAAGGAGCGTTTCCAGTGAACTCTTCTTTCGACTGCGGAGGGATTTGAAACCGGCTCACCACGCTTGTGGAGGAGCTTCTCCTACCTTCTTAACTTGTATCCGACTATAGTTGGTGATTCATGCTTCTGAAAGATGCTAGTTGAATGTAGGAAGATACAAAAAGAGAAAAAAAAAGGACAAACACGCTGCTGGACTAGCAACCATTTATTGAAGATCTTCCACACCCATGAGCACAGATGGCAGTAATGACATTACTGTAATAGATTTACAATAATTAAATTACTTTTTTGTAATGAGCGGTGTCATTACTTGTGTTTAACTCTGACTTTGTGGGCGAGTGTGAATATTAGTGTGATGTCGCGTGTCTTTGTATATTAGATTGAGTATTTTTGAGAGTTGTGTTTAATGTACCAATAAAAGGGGAACGGAACCCCGCTCCCTTGAAAAAACCCATGCTGGACTATAGTCGGTTACAAGTCAAGAAGGTAGCGGCAAATGCCCCTCAAAGGGAATTTTGTATTCCTCCGCCACCAATCGCGTCCCGTTGTTTCCGTGACGTCATGACCTGCCCGAACCAATCTTGTTTTGGCAAATGAATATTTTCAACATGGCAGCCGGGCAGATTTTCTAGGACTCCAGTATCTTGCAGCAATTATTCTGTTTTTTAACGCGGTATTTCACTTACCCGAGCTTACGTCGCTAAGTCGTAACCGCGTCCACTTTTATTCGCAATAGGTTCTGCGCGACAGCGTGAAAATCCAGCGATAGCATTGCCATCGAAAAGTTCGATGCGGGAGTAAGGCCTAGCATCGCACATACGTCGAACGCCGTCTGCTTCTCTGCCTCAGGTTCCGCCCCAGCATCGTGACGGCAGCGGCTTTTCTTCGCAGTGGTTTCCGTGGAGCGACGTTAAAATGCAGCGGTCACCAAACTCTTCTTTATAAGTGTAGTGGGCTGTGCGGGAGGGGCATAAGTGAACCGCGAACACAGTAAGTGTCTTCACCCGATTTCGACCGTATCTTTGCTGGCGTTAATAAATAGTCTGTCTACTGAAATGACGCCTTCGAAGCAGTATGTATTCATCTGTGAAACGTGGCGTCCTTGTCAAGTTTCCGCGTCGCAATCAGCTGCCCGCTAATCTATGACTGCGATAGTACCCGCGGGTGCACCCTCGTTCACAAAAATGAGCTGTTACATACATGTGGCATACAAATGATAAAGCCAGTGATGCGTATGTTACAAACATTTAATTGATATTGTTCTGGACGTTAAGAAGCTGATGTCTTCTTTTGGAAAAATATCAGAGAATTTGAGGGAAGCAGATTTGGTTCTCTCAAATGCTTCCGAACATTCTGCTTGCTCTCAGAGGCCCTGTCAGTCGTATGTTTATGCTTCGAAACCCGGGTGCGTGACGCGTGTACCCCCCCCCTCGCGTCGCGTCGCGTCGCGGCCTGAGGTATTACCGGTAAACACGCACCAACTTTTCCAATTTACTTTAGAAGGAAAATGTGTCCACAATATTGGATCGCAGCATTGGTTTAATAATTTGTAAAAGATGAAAAGTATGTCAATAAAAATTGATTGCAAGGCTAGCTTCCCGCTTCATGAATTGTGATTTTCTTATATGCGAAATATTTGTTTAAATCAAAAATTGAAAGCATACCGAATACTCAGATGTCCTGATCTTGGTCCGAACGCAAGTGGCAGAATGATTTGTCTTTATAACAATAAAATCAACAATGTTTGAATCAAGCAACAGCTCAAACCGCCTAATTACATTTCTGATGTATGTTATATCTCTGCACTATACCAGGCCGTAGCCGCGAACGAGCTCTTCAGAGTCTGCCATCATCTTTCTGGTCTGCCTTGGCAAAGACAGACTCGTGTAAAAAACATATTGAGCTTCTTGGAGGCAACTTCGCAGTCCTCATTGTCGGAGCTTTCATGAAACCATCAGAAAGAAGGGTCCCTGTCGTTTCATCGACACATGTTTCATCAACTTTTTACGACTCTCGTTTCATCGACACTGATTGTTTCATCGATACTACCACACTGTGCTGTGAAGTTTCATCGGCACACAAATTGCACGCTGTAGGAACATTTTGCTGTGCGTTTATCACTGGGGCACATGTTAAACTATCCGACCCACCCAGTTCACGACGCTTTGCGGCGACAGTCTCCAGGAGTTCATTACAAAAATGTGGACCCACCCAGCCCACCCGTACATGCCGCTTCGCAGCAGCGTGTAAGGGTGGTCGTGCCCCGTGCATGTACCCGTACCCTTGCTCACCAACAAACCAGTGCACCCCTAACCAAACAAAAATGTTGTCGACGAAACATAGCAAGATATGTCGATGAACGAGTGTCGATGAAACAATTTGTTGATAAATCGTCGCAGCGTTGATGGAACAAACTGTCGGGGAAATGTCATTTGATGAAATGAGTGGCACCGCACAAAAAGCCTGTTTCCGAGCCGCGTTACTTAAACACTATCGCAGGCATCATTTTTAGATACCCATTGCCAGACAAAATGCATTCTGAACAAAAAAAAGAAAATGAATTTCACGTCCCTCTGCTGTTAGTTCACGACCTGGAATTGGATAAGGAGCCATCAGGCAAATTTGAAATGGTTCTGGACTGGACAACATGGACTCATCATCGGCGTTATTGGTTCAAAATTATGACGAGTACAGCGGGCTCGGGCCTGAGAGCTAAGGGTTAGCGTGGGGCTCCCCAAGCCGAGGGGTATGGCAAGTGCACACCGACAGTGGGAAGCGACCACCTACTTATCTGATCTCGTTGCAAGCCTTAAACCTCAGCCTTCAAAGGGCTTTGCATGATTCGTCGTATGGGATAACTTGTTAGCAGCCCATTAGACTGATCCTACAATTCCGCTCCAACAGTACATCCCCAGGCCTTCCAGGAGCCGACCCACTTGATCTGGGTGCGAGAAGGGATCCCAAATCGTGACCTGCACTATATATTTGACCCCTGGGCCAGCTGATGGGGGCACTACAGCAGCACCAACGGAAAAGGGGATTAGGCCTTTTACAGACTAGCATCACAAAACCCAGAAATACCTCCATTCATTCTAAACCAGTTTTAGAAGCCACCCAAGCACTCAAAAACGACCTTTCAGTACTTCACAACTCTGTCCTCGGCAACAAGTCAGGCTGCAGTCTGTGCATCATGGTTCTTATCGGCTTTAAAAAGGTTTGATTAAATCCTCTACATTGCACTAGTCCGGGAGGCTCAAAACTGAGGTCTCTATGGAAGACCGCTTCACCTCATCACAGCGTTTCTGCAAGACGGACGATATCAAGCTTGAGTCGAACTGAACTAGGCCCAGTTAATGGCATTGGCATTCCTTAGATCTCCGTCCTCTCACCAATTCTTCATCAATGTTGTAGCTGACTTTTCCTCACGTCAAGCAATCGGTGCTGTTTTTACGATATATTTCAAGCGAGTACAATGGCGCCTCTTAAATTCAGGAAATCTATGCCACACCCCTTCAGACCGCACTTCGGCGCACAGGGCAGCCTGCTCCTCATCCACTACGAGGTGTTAGCCAAGTCGCCGAAGTGCGACCCAAGAGTCATAATGGCCGTGGACTTCAAGGGAACTTTCGACGTCTCTATTATGCTTTGAAACGGAGCACTAGCACTGGGATTTTGCTCTCCACTGTGCTAACACAAGGTATTGTTATCCCCAGGGTGGCCTCAGTCGTGTGAATGGCCACAGACGTCCCGTTTATGTTTCGAAACAGATCACTGGCAGTAAGAGTTAGCTGTCCACAGTGCTCACACGTTATTGTTGTTTTTTAGAGGGGCCTCGGTCATGTGAATGACCACTGACGTCCAGTTTATGCTTCGAAACAGATCACTGGCAGTAAGAGTTAGCTGTCCACAGTGCTGACGCACGTTATTGTTGTTTTCAGAGGGGCCTCGGTCATGTGAATGACCACTGACGTCCAGTTTATGCTTCGAAACAGATCACTGGCAGTAAGAGTTAGCTGTCCACAGTGCTGACGCACGTTATTGTTATTCTCAGAGTGGCCTCGGTCATGTGAATGGCCACAGACGTCCAGTTTATGCTTCGAAACAGATCACTGGCAGTAAGAGTTAGCTGTCCACAGTGCTGACGCACGTTATTGTTGTTTTCAGAGGGCCTCGGTCATGTGAATGACCACTGACGTCCAGTTTATGCTTCGAAACAGATCACTGGCAGTAAGAGTTAGCTGTCCACAGTGCTGACGCACGTTATTGTTATTCTCAGAGTGGCCTCGGTCATGTGAATGGCCACAGACGTCCAGTTTATGCTTCGAAACAGATCACTGGCAGTAAGAGTTAGCTGTCCACAGTGCTGACGCACGTTATTGTTATTCTCAGAGTGGCCTCGGTCATGTGAATGGCCACAGACGTCCAGTTTATGCTTCGAAACAGATCACTGGCAGTAAGAGTTAGCTGTCCACAGTGCTGACGCACGTTATTGTTGTTCTCAGAGTGGCCTCGGTCATGTGAATGACCACTGACGTCCAGTTTATGCTTCGAAACAGATCACTGGCAGTAAGAGTTAGCTGTCCACAGTGCTGACGCACGTTATTGTTATTCTCAGAGTGGCCTCGGTCATGTGAATGGCCACAGACGTCCAGTTTATGCTTCGAAACAGATCACTGGCAGTAAGAGTTAGCTGTCCACAGTGCTGACACACGTTATTGTTGTTTTCAGAGGGGCCTCGGTCATGTGAATGGCCACTGACGTCCAGTTTATGCTTCGAAACAGATCACTGGCAGTAAGAGTTAGCTGTCCACAGTGCTGACACACGTTATTGTTATTCTCAGAGTGGCCTCGGTCATGTGAATGGCCACAGACGTCCAGTTTATGCTTCGAAACAGATCACTGGCAGTAAGAGTTAGCTGTCCACAGTGCTGACGCACGTTATTGTTATTCTCAGAGTGGCCTCGGTCATGTGAATGGCCACAGACGTCCAGTTTATGCTTCGAAACAGATCACTGGCAGTAAGAGTTAGCTGTCCACAGTGCTGACACACGTTATTGTTGTTCTCAGAGGGGCCTCGGTCATGTGAATGGCCAACGACGTCCAGTTTATGCTTCGAAACAGATCACTGGCAGTAAGAGTTAGCTGTCCACAGTGCTGACGCACGTTATTGTTATTCTCAGAGTGGCCTCGGTCATGTGAATGGCCACAGACGTCCAGTTTATGCTTCGAAACAGATCACTGGCAGTAAGAGTTAGCTGTCCACAGTGCTGACACACGTTATTGTTGTTTTCAGAGGGGCCTCGGTCATGTGAATGGCCACACGACGTCCAGTTTAGGCTTCGAAACAGATCACTGGCAGTAAGAGTTAGCTGTCCACAGTGCTGACGCACGTTATTGTTATTCTCAGAGTGGCCTCGGTCGTGTGAATGGCCACAGATGTCCCATTTATTCTTTAAAGCAGAGCACTGGCAGTGATCTGTTGTTTTTCTTAGACAAAAAAGAGCTTATTTGCAATCAAAATTCTATTTGTTGCGTAGCAAAGATGTTTGGACAGCGGGAAGGGCCAATATGGCATCTGATGTCTTTGCCGTAGATGGGCTGCAAACTTTTGTTTTTGCGAAGTTGAAATCTATACTTGTGATTCATGGCACAGTGCAATGTATAGACCAGCTTAGACATTATCGTAACAAAAATAAAAAGTTTGTCTGGTGGCTGCATATCGAAATGTTATACGGCAACGAGCAGAGAAGCATGACAACATGAGACACGGGAGGTCAGTGGTGGACAAGAACAACGATCCGATTTTAAAGCATATGAGTGGTCCTTAAAAGGACCGTTTTGTGTTCCGAGATGTTCCACGCTTTCTCCATAATGGTGGCGTTAAGCTTCGTCAAAGGGCTCGACACCAGACAGGTCACTCTCGGATGGGGTGTCCTCTCCATCCAGCTGGATGACGATGGGCTGGATGTGGGCACTTGTGGCACCGCCTCGTCGGAACGTTGCTTCGATGTCAATAACGTGCCTGACAGCATTAACCCAGTTGTCAGTGGTGACCTTGTCAACTTCTTCGTTGAGGAGTGTCCCCACGTCGACAATCTTGAACGTCGTGTTTCGGGCAGCAACGCCGTTCTTGATCTGCGCCCATATCAGTTCAATGGGGTTGAACTCGCAGTGATACGGTGGGAGCCTGACCACAGTGCAGCCAGCCGTCTCGGCAGCAGTGTCCACACGATACTTCAGGTGCTGTGGCTTCACCAAGGCCACAATGTCGAGCAGCTGCTTCTTCAGCATCTTGGGGTCCCATGAAACGTTTTTAGACGTCAGCCACTGTCGGATGTCGTCCTTGCGGGAACTCGTCGTCGGCACTGCTTCCAACCGCCGTGAATGGTAAGAAGCGTTGTCCATGACGATAACGCTTCCTGTCGGCAGTTTGTCGAGGACACCGTCGAACCACTTCTCGAAGCGGGCGCCATCCATTTCCTCGTGGTAATCGCCGGTCTTTTGTCCACGGAACACGTCCAGGCAGCCGTCGACGAAGCCTTCATCGCTGCCGATGTGGGTGACAATAAGACGCTGGCCCTTCCCCGATGGCTGCTTGAGGCCAGTCGAGAGACCACGCATGAAGGCGTCGTGAGACGAGGCCACGGTCGTGTCTACCCACACCCTTGAGACAGTGTGCCCTGCCGTCACCCACGTCTCGTCCAAGTAGAAGATCTTTCGACCATCTTGTCGGTGACGTGCGATCTCATGCAGGTACTTCTGCTGCCAGGCGACGATGTCCTCTCGTTCAATCAGCCGCGAGTTTCGTTCCCTCTTGTCATGCTCGAATCCGATGTCGTGGAGAAGGCGACGCACAGTCCAAGCCTTCAACGAGGGAAGTTCAGTGCTCGTGCAGAATTCGGCCGTTATCTTCTTGACCGTGGGGACCTCGTTCCGTCGAAAGAAACGGTGGACGCACGATCTCAGCGCGCACAACGTGAAGTCGCCGTACCTGACTTTGCGCCGCCTCTTGCCTTCACTTGCTGGGCGCTTCCGAGAAGGTGTCACAACTTGTCCCTCGGTTTCTTTCGCCTGCTTCCTAATCTCGAGGACGGTGCGTACACCAACGCCAAGCAGTTTGCTGACTTTGATGCAGGACTCCTCCACAGTGAGGCCGGGCTGGCCGGGCTTGGCGGGCGGTTCGTGTCGCACCTGAACGTACGCGTTCATTATCAGCTGCCGTGCAACTCGGTTGAGGACATCGCCGCTCTTATGCTTCTTGTAGAGGCGCCTTGGCGTAGACGGCGAGGCTGCACCAGACTCTCTTGACGAAGCAGAATCGGAGGAATCGCATTCCGCTATCTCCACGTTGGGATTCATAACGGAAAAGAAAAGAAGACTTCGGATTTTTCAAAACGCGAATCGCAGGGGGTTTCAAAACCCGAAACGCATGGTTTTTTTAACAAACGGAGCAAATGCACGGAATGTACCTAATTCGTGTAGGAAGGTTATCAAGCTAAAACCAACAACCATATATGCATTACTTATAAAAGTTACAATTTTCGTTGCACTGAAGCCTTCTTTTTACTTCAACCTTCCGGAGCGAGTAATTTGCCTCGGCTAGGTGGCGCAAGCTGCCGCCCTCTACAAGGTCTGTCTGTAGCCAATATCTATCCATGGAAGCAGAAGGGGCGTTTTCAGCGAACTATTTTCTCGACTGCGGAGGCGTCTGAAGCGGGCGCATCACGCTTATGGGGAGGAGCTTCTACTAC